>SJYC01046131.1:0-88678 GCA_006408675.1 Madoqua kirkii
AGCAGACACGACTGAGTGAATGAACTGAACTAAGTGTCCCACAGACGATTAAGCCAAGAAGCAGTTCAAACTAGCTCTGTCAAGTGGGTCTCAAACTGGCTGGCAACTGACAACCACAAAGAAAACCTCTCAGGCTTTACCTAACTAGAGCTGATGGAAAGTTAAATGACAGAAATAGAAGGTCATTCTTGAGTCTGGCTTTATTTAACATCCTTATCTTTTGAGGAAAAACTGTCACTTTTCATTCACTGGGCATGCCACACATTACTGCATTCTCAAGCCATAAGGGAGAAGAAACACTTGCAAGACTCTCCTGCAGGTCTCTTGCACCAGACAGGCCAATATTACTTTGCTTAAGGTACAAAGGAGATCTGGTCTCAACCAGTACATTTCCAGTCACCCAAAAGGTGAATCCACAAAGAAATAGAAAACTGTAATACCTTAAGGGTGCAAGGTCCTGACTGTAAGACTGAACAGCTGTTGAGCATGGGGCCATGATGCTAGCCCAGACTTGAACTCCCAGCTTTTCACACCATATGATCTTGGGCAAGTTAACCTCACAGAGCCTCTGATTACCCAAACATAGAATGGACCCAATGACATCACCATCTTGGGGGATCATGAGGACTAAATTAACTGAGATGATGTAAAATACTTCATGCTCTGTTCTGCAAACAGTGGATGCACATGAAACAGCAGTGATTCCTGTCATTTCTACAGGCAAGGCCAAGGGATTCTGACAGAGACTTAAAAAGAGGACATGAAACTGAGGTCAATATCTTAGTTTTCAGGGATCAAAACAAAGGTAAAGAAAAGAATGATGGCTCAAGTTTTTAAAATGAGACTTGTGTTTTCTGATGTATCTTAATTATGGTCAGTTCAGTCGCTCAGTCACGTCCGACTCTTTGTGACCCCATGAACCGCAGCATGCCAGGTGTCCCTGTCCGTCACCAACTCCTAGAGTTTACCCAAACCCATATCCATCGAGTTGGTGATGCCATCCAACCATCTCATCCTCTGTCATCCCCTTTTCCTCCTGCCCTCAATCTTTCCCAACAACAGGGTTTTTTTTCATATAAGTCAACTCTTCGCATGAGGTGGCCAAAGTATTGGAGCTTCAGCTGGAACATGAGTCCTTCCAATGAACACCCAGGACTGATCTTTAGGATGGACTGGTTGGATCTCCTTGCAGTACAAGGGACTCTCAAGAGTTTTCTCCAACGCCACAGTTCAAAAGCATCAATTCTTTGGTGCTCAGCTTTCTTCACAGTCCAACTCTCACATCCATACATGACCACTGGAAAAACCATAGCCTTGACTAGGTGGACCTTTGTTGACAAAGTAATGTTTCTGCTTTTGAATATGCTATCTAGGTTGGTCATAACCTTCCTTCCAATGATTAAGTGTCTTTTAATTTCATGGATGCAGTCACCATCTGCAGTGATTTTGGAGACCAGAAAAGTCTGACACTATTTCCACTGTTTCCCCATCTACTTCCCATGAAGTGATGGGACCAGATGCTATGATCTTCATTTTCTGAATGTTGAGCTTTAAGCCAACATTTTCACTCTCCTCTTTTACTTTCATCAAGAGGCTTTTTAGTTCCTCTTCACTTTCTGCCACAAGGGTGGTATTATTTGCATATGTGAGGTTATCGATATTTCTCCTGGCAATCTTGATTCCAGCTTGTGCTTCCTCCAGCCCAGCGTTTCTCATGCTGTACTCTGCATATAAGTTGAATAAGCAGGGAGACAATCTACAGCCTTGACGTCTTCCTTTTCCTGTTTGGAACCAGTCTGTTGCTCCATGTCCAGGAGATCCAAGACAGAAAAGCCTCTAGATGTACATTGCTGCTGCTAAACCACTTCAGTCCTGTCCGACTCTAGACACAAGTAAGATTTTACACAGTTTTGTTAGGTAGGCAGTTAAGGGATGAGGGATGAAGGTGACCTAGCCAAAAAGGATGCAAGCTGATCTCTAAACCCTACCCCAGAAACGCCCAGGAGAGCTCACAGATATGCTACGAAAAGAACCTCAGAGATTTTTCCACTCCTGCAAGTATCCCCTAGGCACATACTGGATACAAACTAACCACAGGGGCTTCTCCAACTCCTGCACATGCACACACGCACAGCTTTGTCAAGTAACCTTAGGCAGCTAGCAGCAGTCTGTTAAGGATTCATAAATTTTCTATACATACATTTGATTGTAACAGACTGAATTATGCAAAGGCATAATAGATTGTGTTGTGCAACTTGCAACTGTCAATCAAAGCTCAGTCCACACCCATCTAGATGAATATGTAAAAGCACCATTTTGCATGTGCCCAGACAAGTCCCATTCCCTGATTGTCCTTGAGTGTACCTATTTGCATTTTGCACAGGACATGAACCAAGAAGAGGAGACAGGGAGTATAAAAGGGAAGTCAAGAGGCATCATTGACACTCCTTCAGGGCTGGCTATCTTCGGCCTATTTAATAAAAGAGCTTGAGCTATAACCAGTCTGTTGTTTCAAACCCTTCCTACTACGAGACAGAAGCCGAGAAATCCTGCCTGCTTGAGCTGTAACAAGACTAGAAATGAGGGAGAGAAATACACCAACCTAAAAATTTCAATATAACCTTCCAGAGAGAGAATACTGGAGGAGAATCAAGACCAAGATTGGATGTCCAAAAGAGCTTGCTAGATAAGTAAAATTAAAGCAGAAAACTGGAATGTGCCTAGGTGTTAGTGAGTCAGAGACTAGGCTGGGTGAAGTTGGGAGACAAGGATATTTTAGTAAGAGGGGAAAGTACATTCAAAAGGTCAGTGGAAGAAAACAGGAACAGGACTAGAGGAAAAAATGAATGAATGGGGGGTGGGGTAAAGAAAGGCAGAGCAGGATCTAAAGGAGGTTTGATTGGGGTGTACTTCCTTAGCCACGTTGTTTGAGTTTCAGAAGAGGACAGTGGAGAGTCAGTCAGGTATCTGGGGGCATTATGGAATAAAGGATTCATGGCAAATAGATGGGGCAACAGTGGAAACAGTGGCTGACTTTATCTTTCTGGGCTCCAAAATCACTGCAGATGGTGATTGCAGCCATGAAATTAAAAGATGCTTGCTCCTTGGATGGAGAGTTATGACCAACATAGATAGCATATTAAAAAGCAGAGACATTACTTTATCAACAAAGGTCCATCTATTCAAGGCTGTTGTTTTTCCAGTACTCATGTATGGATGTGAGAGTTGGACTGTGAAGAAGGCTGACTGCTGAAGAATTGATGCTTTTGAACTGTAGTGCTGGAGAAGACTCTTGAGAGTCTCTTGGACTGAGGGGAGATACAACCAGTCCATCCTAAAGGAGATCAACCCTGGGATTTCTTTGGAAAGAATGATGCTAAAGCTGAAACTCCAGGACTTTGGCCACCTCATGCGAAGAGGTGACTCACTGGAAAAGACTTTGATGCTGGGAGGGATTGGGGGCAGGAGGAGAAGGGGACAACAGAGGATGAGATGGCTGGATGGCATCACTGACTCAATGGACACGAGTTTGAGTGAACTCTGGGAACTGATGATGGACAGGGACACCTGGTGTGCTGCTGTTCATGGGGTTGCAAAGAGAAGGACACGACTGAGCTGAACTGGAAGGAAGAATTACTCAGGTTAGAGCTTCATTGTGGTAAACAGAGCTGGGGGCTGGCAAGCTGTAGGCAGGAAGTGCAGTTCCCAAAGAGGATGCCACTAGTGGGGCTGAGGATGGGGAGGAAAACAGACTCAAGAGAGGGAATCCAGGGAACTAACAAATTGATGAGAGAAGATGAGGGAGAGTTCCACATTATTCTTATGGTTTATCTAGGGACAGTACAGAGGGTGTTTTTACAAAACCTTCAGTACTATGAACAGACTTCCCTGGTGGCTCAGAGGGTAAAGCATCTGTCTACAATGCAAGACACCCAGGTTCAAGCCCTGGGTTGGGAAGATCCCCTGGAGAAGGAAATGGCAATCCACTCCAGTACTATTGCCTGGAAAATTGCATGGACAGAGGAGCCTGACAGGCTACAGTCTATGGGGTCACTAAGAGTCAGACACCACTGAGCGACTTCACTTTCACTTTCAGTGTATGAAAGGGCTGGGGTAGCCACTCCTATTTTATAGGTAAGTGAATTTAGAGACAATGGGAATAAGCCAGCATTAAAGTTTTAATCTGTTGCCCCTAGGTTTATATGTCCAAAGTTTGGAAAATGTCCTGGAGGTATTATAGGCTGTAACTTTTTTTTGCAAAATAAAAAATGAATAAAGAAGTGTTAATTCTGACTTGAAATGCAGACACAAGGTGCCATTTTTCTCGTCCATATATCCTCATATAAATGAAGAATGTTTACAAGATGCAGGTGAATTAGAAACATAACGGAAGTGAAAAGAAGAGTCCTAAGCCAAAAGATGAATTTTCCAATTTGTTAATTTCTCACGCTTTGTCTGCCTAAAATGTTCGTTTATTATCAAAACAAAATTAATTTCTTCAGCTGCATTCTTCCTGTGAAAATCTTTGTGTTTTTCTTTTTATCACTCAGCCTGGCCATCTGAAATTAGATGAGGAGCAAGGTCCAGAAAGTTAATTAGCACTAGGCTAACATTTACTGTAACGAATCATTTAGCATTTTTTGGCCATGCACATTTTCCATTAAACTTTCACAAGAAATAAAAAAAGGACCATTAATATGTTGTGCACAGCAAAGTGTTGGTCATCTAGATCTTAAATTGCTTAGCACTCTGGCTGGCCCTTGCTAAGATTAATTTATAATTTAAAAAATTAGTCATTTACTATACCATCTGCAAAAACTTTCCATAAAAGCATCACTTTTGACTAGTTGGACTTCTCTCCATTTCCAGCCAGGACCATAGACTCTTAGTTTCACAAGGACTCCAGAATGCTCCGTATCTGTATCTCTGTGGGCACCCTAGTTTATAAACTTAAAATATACTAGTGCAGAAACACGCTGGAATATTTCCTCTCTATGAGAATCTGTTACTGTGATTTGAAATGTGGAGTTAAAACGTCATGTCTTTGTTCACTAGCTTTCAGAGAGCAGTTCTACAATCGCTTCCAGTTTCTTAAACCATTTCTACAACAATCGGCCTCAATTTTTTAAAGTTAGGACCACTTGGCTTTGTTAAGAGTGTTGCTTCAAACTCAGATTAATTTGTCTTTCTGGTCAAGTTGCCGTACAAACCGGAAGCAAAAGGGTACAGACTTCAAGACTTCTCAAGTGGCTACTCTTAAAAATGTGATGGTAAAAGAACAAACCACACTTATGGAAGAGGAAATTTCCAGTCATGATTAGAAAGTATTTCCAAGTTATAAAAAAGAACAAAATAATGCCATTTGTAGCAATGTGGATGGATGTAGAGAATGTCATAATGAGTTACAGTAAATCAGAGAAAGACAAACACCATATGATACCATGTGTATGTGGAATCTAAAAAAATAGTACAAATGAACTTATTTACAAAACAAATAGAGTCATAGATGTAGAAAATAAGCTTATGGTTATCAGTGGGGAAAGGGAAGGTGACGGACAAATTGGGAGATTGAAACTGCCATATACAAACTACATAAAATGTATAACTAGTAAGGACCTACTGTAGAGCACAGGGAACTCTACTCAATACTCTGTACAGACATATACAGGAAAAGAATCTGAAAAAAAGAAGCAGATATATGTATAACTAGTTCACTTTGCTGTATACCTGAATCTAACACAGCCTTCTAAATCAATTATACTCTAATTTTAAAAAATTCTCACGTTGACCAGCCAAATAATGAATGCAAAAGTGGATTCCCACTTCCCTACCCCCCCAAAACCAACAGAATTATGAAACAAGTTCTTAAATGATATTACTATTATTTGTTGGCACAGCATGGCAAAATCTTTACCTTCATTCCATAACTTTCCACTTACCAACTTAAACGTCAATGTTTTTAAAGCTTTGGGGTCATCTACAATCTTCTGTAAATTAGCAGCCACTGCAAAATATAAACACAGAGAAAAAGTACCCAGATTATTTCCAGTAACAGTGGATTTTCACATCAGTGCTTCAGAAAATTTGACTAATGATGCAATAACCTGCAAAATAATTTCTTTCACAGACATTAAAAAGTCCATATAAATGACCAAATTACTCTCATAAAGACATTTCCTAGCACAACCTACATCTTCAGTGCGTCAATTAATCAGTGTACACTGGTCCCACATTTTCTACAATATAAGAGAAATTATTTACTAGTGGAAAGTATAAAATGATAGAAGCCCCTAGTGTTTCCACTACCTGGATTTTCTCAACACTCATTAATAAGAGATGTATTAGCCAGGACAGGGTAGTTCAAAACAAAGAGGAAACTGGTTTCTCTGGAAATAATAGGTCAGCATTTTGAACTCCTGTCCCTATAAACTCACTCAGTCCTCTGCACCCATTTTTATCAAAGTAATAAAATACAGTGGATAACCCCCACAACTCAGGCACGTGTCTTAGTGCTTTCAGAGCATGGGGATCTGTCAAAGCAGTGAATACCACCCTGAGGAACTCCTGAGTTGGCTGAACAGGGTCGAGCACTAGAGGTTGTCCATTTGGAGCTCAGCAGTACAGATACATTTTTAGTAATAGCCAGATTCATCAGAGATCTGTCCTGCTCTCTGTGGCGCCATGACGCTTCATAGAGAAGTCAGTCTTCCCTGCACAGGGCCCTGTTTATGAACAGGATTCTCATGAGATGATGCTGATAGAAATTTAACACCTTGCTCCTTCTACCTCCAAACCCACAGTATAAAGCACTGAATGTCAAGTACATGCTGTTGGTTCAAGAAAGAGAAGTTGGTATTGAAGAAATTAAGAGAGAAAGTCCTGTCCATCATTTTTCTTTTCCAAGAGGAAAATCCCCTGCCGCTTCAGTAATCAGCCATCTAAAAAGTTTTCTGAATACATGAAGAGAAATTTAAGAGAAAAATAGTAAACATACAAATATTTTGAGAAAAATGTTTCAAGTATAAAGTTTCTAAGCAGAAAATAATCTGTGCAAATTTTATTTTTCTCTAAGGCTGAAAACAACCTAGATACATGGATTTTTGAGAGAATAGTTTCATTTAATCCATCTGCTGCAGAGGAAAAAAAAAAAAAAAAGAAAATTAAATCTTTACTACGGCCTGCATCGTTTTATCTTCATCTTGACCTCTTAATACTCCCAATCTGAGTAACTGACAAAGTTTCATTTGTGCTAACGCCCCTCGCCCCCGTTCTTTTTCTCTCCCGTGTTTTTGCCCACACAAGCAAATGTACACACACATAGAGATCCTGAGCCATCAACCTCCATCTTCTTTTGGCTCCCTGCACAGTTTCCCAAACTTATCTCAGATACAAAAATCATCTGCTAATCAACAAGAAATACCGGCTCATAGAGTGCAAAGCTCTGCTGTAAAATTCTGCCCACTAAAGCCAGTGCGATGTCAGGGCGTTCTGACTATATGCAGATTGCAGCAACTGGAGAGAGGCACCCTCTTCTTAAAGCATAAAAGTGTTCTAATAGTTCTTTGGATCTGAGCTGATTTCATGAGTGGCCATGAAGTCCCAACGTGAATTTCAGCCCTTTCATTAGAGTCTCTCCACTAATGTAGACGATTTACTGCCTTGTTCTGGGTCATCTATTTCCAGTCTGCTTTCTAACGTTCCGCCAAAAGCGGAGCTGCGTCCTATACTAATTCACAACCCTCTCTCTGGTGGACACACATCTGCGCTAGGGCCAGCTTCCAAGGAGCGTGGCTAGAAGCAGGCTACAGCCTGGAGGCACACTGAGCTGCTGGCATCTTAAACAATCATCCCAGAAACCACCTCCCCAGTTGTGAACCCTGCACCTCGAAGGACATTAGAAATGCAAATTCTGTCTTCTGCTCAAAGCAAAAATAGCAAAACTGGCCACTTACCTGATTACTTATCCCCAGCTGCTAGGCTTATTTTCAATTAGTTGATTCTAATTTGTTGTAAAGTGCTACAAAATAACTTCATTTAACTGACATCACATAAAATTCAGGGTGATGCTAATTTCTCTTCTAGTAGCAATGCTCATTAAAAAGATGGGTGTCACTGTTTTCTCCCTTCTCCTGACTGCACCTGGAGTTCTAAAATAAAAAAAAACGCTCCTTACCTGGAACGTGAGCTGAGAAGGAAGGGCTGGTTGTTACTTTAGACTTCCTCAAGTGTGTGCTGATAACTTCATATTTTAAGATACTCTAGTTTCCAAAAAAAGCAAAAAAGGGTGGGGGGCCTTCTGAACTCAGTGACCAACTCATTTTGGATCCCTCTCAGCTTTCCCAAGTAAGACTCACTCACCTAGTTTCTGAGGCAGACTCTGTGTTACTCCGTGAACGTGTCCCTTCCCTCCTCCCCAGCCCACTGTCTTTGGTCTTGGTGCTTCTCTGTATCTTGACCACACAGGACACAGGTGATACTCACTGGGGTACATGACATCTTTGTGTGAACAGTCTTTTTTTTTTTTTTTCTATTCTTGTGTCCCTGCATCACACTTCAGGCTTGAATCTCTATCAGGGCTGGAAGATTCTGTCTGCTCTCTTAGATAACATCTGGCCTAAGTATTGTCCTTTATAAAGCTGTAATAATAACATTAACCACACGGGAGAAGGATGCTAATGTTCAATACGCCCGTGAATCTAACAGAGAAGGAAACAGGACTGTCCCAGGGGATAATGGAGTTGATATCTCTCTGGCAAACTAAGTCAGGCATTCCCTAGACACTGGCTTCTCCGTAAGTTCCTTGTACTACTCAAATTCTGCACACTTTGACAGCAAAGTCACAGTCAGATAACGACTATGTACAGTTTGTGTTTGTATTCTGAGTGGTCATTCAAAACATGAACCTTTCTCCCCACATGCTAGCGTGTTTCACCTTGATCTCATATCGTAGTAATGTTCCAATGCAGGTGACTTAACTGGAGCTATTCTCAAACAAAAGCTTTGGGGAAAAGCACACCAAGTGAACCTCAAGGCTGATGTATTCTCCGAGCAAGAAATTCTGAGACAAAAGCACAGACTTGGGTTACCTGACAAGATGATAACATCATAGTATGTTCACTCAAAGACACACCCTGTAGGTTGCACGGGTACAGAAAGGTGGCATGAGATTACAAAGACAGAGACATGGGTGCCAAGAGAGAATTCAAGCTCGAAATAAGGAAAAGAGGAGAGGCTAGGAGGCTGGGTTTCTTAGGTACTGCTCCAATACTAATGCAAAGTCATGGCTAATTAACAACTCAGTTCAGGACGAAGGAAGAGATCCGCCCTGTAATCTTCTCTAAGTGTGTGGCTCCCATCTTCAGGAGACAGTATGCAACAGCCTGAATTCTCCAGCCATGGTGCCTGCGTTCCAAGACCCCTCCTTAGAGCTGCATGGCCCCATGGGCTTGGGCAAGTTTTCTTAGCCTCTTTGTGCTAGAAGTTATGCGTCTGTAAGAGGCGGATGGTACTGGTGCCTACTAATAGGGTTGTTCTTAGGATTAAGTTAATAGCAAAGTGCTTAGAATGCTGCATGATGTGTGGCAAGTGCATAATAAATGTTAGCTTATTGCCTCTACCTGGGACACCTGCAAATCCTTGCGTTCAGTCTAAACTTCTCAAGAGCCCTGTTTCTCACACCAGAGTTACCTGGAGAATTTAAGTCATAAATTGGAACATGTTGCCTCTTTAGGTAATACTTTTTAACTGTTTCCATCACCTTTGGAATAAAGCTCAAGTTTTTAATGTGGTCCATCAGACCCTCCATGGTCCAGCCTCACCTACCTCCGTAGGTTTTTTTTTTTGGCCATTTCCTACCTTGAAATTTTCCCAGGAAAAGTTCTGTAACCCTCACTCTCCTCTACATCTCTACCACCAAGTACTGAAATTGTGGTTTTTTTTAATCTGAGTTCCCCACTATATACTGATAACTCAGACAAAATCTTAGCCTTCTATACAAAAGGTTTAACTCTGACATACATGCATTCATTCCTGCTGTTCAGTCAGTCAGTCATGTCCAACTCTTTGTGACCTCATGAACTGCAGCATGCCAGCCTTCCCTGTCCTTCACTATCTCCCAGAGTTTGCTCAAACTCACGTCCCTTGAGTCAGCAATGCCATCCAACCATCTCATCCTCTGTCACCCACTTCTCCTCTTGCCTTCAATCTTTCCCAGAATCAGGATCTTTTCCAGTGAACAGGCTCTTCACATCAGGTGGTCAAAGCATTGGAACTTCAGCTTCAGCATCAGTCCTTCCAATGAATATTCAGGGCTGATTTCCTTTAGGATTGACTGGTTTGATTTCCTTGCTGTCCAAGGGACTCTCAAGAGTCTTCTCCAGCACCATAATTAGAAAGCTTCAATTCCTCAGCGCTCAGCCTTCCTTATGGTCCAACTCTCACATGTGTACATGACTACTGGAAAAGCCATATATGTCATATATATATATGTCTCATATGTTCCATATATATGAGACATATATCCACCTACACAGAAACTGATGATTTTTCACGACATCAACTGCTACAACATCAGTATAACCTCCACCATCTTCTCTAGATTTGTACAATAACCTGTTGTCTCCCTGCTCCCATCCCACTTGCTCAGTGCTGACCTCCACCCAGCAATCAGGTGAGTCCTCTAACATATAATTAGAGCATGTGACTTTTCTATTCAAAGTTCCCTGCCAGTTTTGCAGCTCAGAGTGAAAAAGCAGTCTCTATATGGAGCAAGCCTCCCAGTCCACGT
Source organism: Madoqua kirkii (assembly GCA_006408675.1). Taxonomy (NCBI): domain Eukaryota; kingdom Metazoa; phylum Chordata; class Mammalia; order Artiodactyla; family Bovidae; genus Madoqua; species Madoqua kirkii. The sequence goes on from SJYC01046131.1 coordinate 10,787, forward strand.
CTGACCTCATCCCACATCATTCCATTTCCAGCTGCCCCTGCTCCAACCACAGCAGCCTCAGGTCTGCTTCCCAGGTGCTCAGCTTCCACTCACGACCCTCTGTGCATGCCACTCCCTGCTTCTCCACGACTCTCCCTTCTGAGTTGCTGCTCACATGTCTCTGGCTACCCTATCAATACCCCTACACAGCCCACTCTCTACTTCTTTACCCAGAATTTTTTCATAGTATTTATCATCACCAGAACTGCTATATATTTATGAATTTCTGGATACAGCTTTTCACTCACCACCTCACCCCCCACAAGGCACAGAAACAGAAACTCCAGTGACTGTAGGAACTTTATCTGTCCGTTCATTGCTACGTTCCTAGTACATGACACATAGTATCAACATAGAGGGTTCTAAGATTCTAAAAACCTTGGGTTAATACCCTCTTACACAAGAATCATTCCTATCTTCGGAGGTCTACAAATGTGTCTGCTAAGCAGTAACCTAGTTTATTTTCCCAAAGCAAATCAATTAACTCTTGGCTCATCTCAAATGAGTATCCCTAGGCAACCATGCTTATAAAGACTGGCCATCAACAGGCACATGGAAAATGCTCAGCACGGTTAATTCCTAAAGAAATACAAATCAAAACTGCAATGAAAGACCACCTCACACCAGTCAGAATGGTCATCATTAAAAAGCCTACAAAATAACAAATCCTGGGGAGAGTATGGAGAAAAGGTAATTCTCCTACACTGTTGGTGGGATGATCACCAACCACTGTTAGTGCCTGATGCAGCCACTATGGAAAACAGTATGGAGGTGCCTCAAAAAAAGTAAAACTGTAATTACTGTATGACTCAGCTATCCCAGTCCTGAGCACATATACACAGAAAAAGCTATCATTCCAAAAGGTCAGCACTGTTCACAACAGCCAAGACATGGGAGCAACCTGAATGTCCATCAACAGAGGAAAGGATAAAGAAGATACGATACACAGACACGATGGAACACTACTCAGCCATAAAAAGAACAAAATGATGCCACCTGCAGCAACATGGATGGACTCAGAGATGATCCTATTGAGTGAAGTAAGTCAGAGAGAAAGACAAATGCCATATGATATCACTTATGCGGAAATCTAAAATATGGCACAAATGAACCTATCCACAAGACAGAAATAGACTCACCGACAGAGAGAACAGACTTGTGATCCCTAAGGGGTGGCGGGGAGAATGGGAGAGGGATGGACTGGGAGCTGGATTAGCAGATGCAAGCTATATACATACAGTGGATAAACCATAAGACTCGACTGTACAGCACAGGGAACTATATTCACTATCCTATGAATAAACCATGATGGAAAAGAATGTAAGAATGTATGTATATGTATAACTGAAATCACTTTGCTGCACAGCAGAAATTAACAAAACACTGTAAATTAACTATACTTTAGTAAAAAAAAAAAAATAAAGACTGGCCATGTTTCTTTTAAAACTGAGATATATGTCTCTTTCAACTCTGGTTTCCTCGGTGTGTATGCCCAGTAGTGCTGGGTGGTGTATTCAAGCTGATGTATGGCAAAACCAACGTAATATGTTAAGTAAAAAATAAAACTGAGATATAAATGACATATAATACTGTATTAGTTTCAGGTATACAACATATTTTTTATGTATGTATATGTCATGTATGATCCCCACATCAGGTCTAATCAACATCCATCACCACATGCTGGGCCCAGGGTGTAGCGACAGTTGAGTCCCCAAAAGCCCACTGACAACGTTTCTCAGGCCACTGTAGCCTCGTGTCTTCTGTGGACACAAGCCCCTCTAGCTTTCAAAGCTAGATGGGTTGGGGGCTCATCTCTCAGGTGCAGGTCTTAAAAGCTGCGGTGCTAGAGGTGGGCTGCAAACCCTCCTCAGGGAGAAGCTTGGAGCTGAGTTCCCTCCCAGCTTGGGACATCAGGCCATGGTGGGGCTTTGGGCACAACTGTGTCTCAGCCCCTTCCACTCGTTTCAATGTGGGCTTTTTCTCTTTTGCCTGATATGAAGGAGCTGCCCAGCTAGCTTGGGGGTTTCTTTCAAAGGAAATTATTCCACACATAGCTACAGATTCAGTGTGTCTATGGCTGATTTCAGCATCCTCCTGTGTCAACATGTTGAACTGGAACCCAGGATTTATCTTGACCCATTTCTCTCATCTGTCTGCAAATCTATCCGCAATTCCTGACAGTTTTGCTTTTAATATAGATTTGCAGTGATTTATCTCTTTTCATCTCTATCTCCTTCTGTTTCATCCACAAGGATCCACCAAGATTGACTGAATTTCACTCCTTTTTTTCAGAGAGCCTAGCTCACTCTCCAGGTAAACCAGCCAGACTAGCATAGATGGCCCCCAGACAAAGGGAACCCTCAGTGGGTAGTAGAGGATGGACATGGTGAGTATCGGCGTGACCTCAAGACCAGCTGCCACAGTAGGGACCAAAGGTCACAGCACTGACCTTCTCTGGTACAGCTCTCCCCTGGGAGATGAGAGCGCCCATGCCTGGAGGAACAGTCCCCAGATGGGTCCACGCAGGACCACAGCAGTGAGCGCTATAAGGTGCTGCCCAGGCCTCTCTTTAGGACCGAGGCAACCGTCCTGCAATCTGCAGCGCTTTCTCGTGGCCAATGAGTCTCAGCTTCATCCCTCTTTGGGGATTCCCTTCACCAAAGTGTGCTGTCTCTCCCCAAAGGCAGGCTGTGTCAATGGGCTGATCAGGAGGGCAGAGAGGCCCCAGTGCCTCAAGGCAGGACCATTCCAAAGGTCAGCTCTCATCCACAGCTCCCTGTGGGATTAGCGAAGGCTTTGGCTGTGGTTGATTCCTAGTTTTCATTCTTCCATCTGCAAAATTCGACTTCCTTTAGTCCCCCACAGATGTCAACCAAGAAAGCACTCCTCGAAAAATCACCTGCATGCAGACGTATGCCTTTGAGTCTTCTCCCTGGGAAAACTGAAGACTCCATCCAAGGACAGACATGGTACAATCATCTCAGGAAGTGTTCTCATTATTAAAATTTTAAGACAGTACAAATGATAAATAAAATGTTCAGGGGAAGGGGAGGGGGAATCAGTGTATCATATGACATTTTTCTTTGCATTTTGCTCCAAATTGGGATCCTGGATGATGGGGAAAGCAGTAGTTTAGAAGAGATTTTAGGAATGCTACAGGTACTATAAACAAGCAACCTTTGACATCACAATTTTAAACAGAGTTGAGTATTACTATTATTTACATGTAGCAGGAAGGGATTATGGGGAAATAATAGAAACAGAAATCCACTTGCATTCTCATTAAGGTTTGGGCAGATTCCAGTTAATTACTATTATCCTGGTGTAACAGGAAAGTCTGAAACAGTATAGAATAGCTAAAGTGGCTGTATTGAATGCGTCCTCTAAAATATAATAATAAAACTGATATTTTTATCCTGAACTTCCTTTACTGTGCTTAAGGTATAATTTTATGAACTGGACCACAGCATGGTAATCAAAGTGTCCAATAATCATTATGTTATTATTGTTCATTTTGAAAGCAATGAAATGGTATAATCAATGAAACTGCAGCCTCATTTAGCTGGAAGAGGTGATGTACCATTCTGTTATAGTTTACTGTGAAGAATGGCTAAACTTTAAAGTCATGCTTGCCAAGAATACCCAGCATTCATCTGAGATAAAGATAAGAATTTATTTATTTGTTTTGGAAAAGAAAAGAGGATTACTGCTTAGGAGACCCAGTTGTTGAAAGGATGTTAGTTCTTAAAAAAAAAAAAATAGAAAGAATTCCGTTAGCCTGGGATTTTTAGTATTGGAACCCTCTAAATTGTACGCAAAATTTTTCCTCACATTACTGGGGAAACAGAATGTAGCTTTTACCAGATTCTTATGGGGTCATGTCCTTAATAACCTTAATAATCCTTGTTCCAAATATTTATTACCATCTTCTCTTACACTAACCCAAGCAAGTTGGAAGTGGGCCTTTTGTTTCTTTTTGTAACAGTCTTACTGAAGTACAAGTGACATACAACAAACTGTACATATTTACAGAGTACAATGTGGTGAATTTTGACAGGTGTTATAAGCTAATAAAACCATCAACACAAGCAGGATAATCAACATATTCATCACATCCCCAAATTTCCTCAGACCCTTTATAATCAACCCCATTACCCCTCATTTTTATTCTCTCCAGGAAACCACTATTCCATTTTCTGTCGCTGTAAATTAGCTTGCATTTTCTGAAATTTCATTAAAGTGGAGTCATAAAGTATGTACTCATTCTGTCTGGCTTTTCTCACACATCATAATCATTTTGAAATCTATCCATGTTGCAGGTATATCAAAAATTCTTTTTTTGCTAAGAAAAAAAATTCTTTTTTTGCTAAGAAGTGTTGCACTGTATGAGTATATGACAGTTTCTTTTTGTGTTAACCTCTTGATGGACATTAGGACTGTTTCCAGGGTTTGCTATTAAAAATAAAGCTGTCATCAACATTCATACAAACGTCTTTGTATAGACACATGTCTCCCTTTCACTTGGGTAGATACCTAGGAGTAGAATGGCTAGATCATATGGTGAAAGTAAAAGTCGCTCAGTCGTGTCCGACTCTTTGCAACCCCATGGCTATATAGTCCCTGGGATTCTCCAAGCCAGAATACTGGAGTGGGTAGCCTTTCCCTTCTCCAGGGGATCTTTCCAACCCAGAGATAGAACCCAGGTGTCCCACATTGCAGGTGGATTCTTCACCAGCGGAGCCACAAGGGCATTATAAATGAAAGAAACTGATCTGAAAAGGCTACATACTGTGTAATTCCAACTATACTACTCGGAAAAAAGTAAAACTAAGGAGGCTATAAAAGATTAGTGGTTGCCAGGGTTTATACATTTCATTATACATTTGTTAAAACCAAAAGATATAACACCAAGAACAAACTCTAAGGTTAAGTTATGAGTTTGGAGTAGTAACAATGTGTCACTGTAGCCTCATTAATTGTAATAAAAGTAGGATGTTAATAGTTGGGGAGGTTACCCATATGGGGAGAAATGGCAATAACGGGATTAAGGGAAGCTCAGATCAGATGGTAGATATATGTTTAACTTTTAAAGAAATTGCCAAAATGTTTCTGAGGGTGATTGTGCCGTTTTTATAATGCCACCAGCAGTGTATGAGAGAGATCCAGTTTTACACACTTTTCAGTACTTGGTGTGATCCATTTTAATTTTAGCCATTCTAATTAATGCGTAGTAAGTTTCACCATAGTTTTAAATTGCATTACCTTAACAGCACATCGTTCCATGTTCATATTTGGTGGTCTTTTTTAGCCACTTTCTGACAAAGTATTAAGAGGTTCCATAAAAACAAGTGTGGCTTTTCTGGGTTAAGTCGAAGGTTTTTTTCTACAAAGAACCAAAAGTTTTTGTTGAGGAACCCTAGGCATTTCTTCATCTAAGAAGAAAAATGTTCCAAGAGTGTGTATCAGATCTTCTAGATCATGTAGCCAATGAATAACACATTTATACAGGTATCAGGCAGAGCTCCAACAGCATCCGCCTACATCCTGGGAAGTCTCCCAGAGCTTCCTGTACTGTTCAGATACCTCAGTTCTCTTCCTCTAGAGGTTTGTTAACGTGTAAGTCTCAAATCTGAGTTGAATTAAAGAAAAGAAGGAAATGATCATATCACAGAAGGGAGAGGAGAAAAGACATAGGAAATTCATCCAACTTTGATTTCTGGAGGCACCAAGAAAAGCTTTTCCATGTCCACAGCAAAAAGATTTTATTTAATTATGCTAGATATCTAGATTCCAAGAGAAGAGTCTTACACCCAGAGGCACATTCCGGAAATATTAACACGGCTATCTGTATCAAAAGCATGAAGCCAAGAAAATACTCTGGGAATCTGAGGACAAGCTCACAACCACTGTTGAGGGAAGACTTACACCCATGTTAACTAAGTACAACCAAGACAAAAAGCTGGCTGCTCTCCAGTGTACTGTATGTATAAGACTAAAAACGATCTGTCTCCCCCTTAGTGCCTATAATCCCTTGATTAAAAACAAAAACACTCACACAAATAAGTCTGTACAACCTAAGTCTGTATAAGTCTTTAAGCCGTCTCTACAATCTTGTAAATTCTTGTAACTTTTAGGAAAATTCTGATCAGTCAGAGGAAAGATGCCAAAGGAAAATAAAACAATGAACTTCACAGGATGGATTTTTCTTATTGTCACTCTCATTTTACCTTAATCTGTTTTATAAAGAGGTTCTGCAGTCAGTTCAGTTGCTCAGTCGTGTCCGACTCCTTGCAACCCCATGAATCGCAGCACACCAGGCCTCCCTGTCCATCCCCAACTCCCAGAGTTCACTCAAACTCACATCCATCAAGTCGGTGTTGCCATCCAGCCATCTCATCCTCGGTCGTCCCCTTCTCTTCCTGCCCCCAATCCCTCCCAGCATCAGTCTTTTCCAATGAGTCAACTCTTCGCGTGAGGTGGCCAAAGTACTGGAGTTTCAGCTTTAGCCATGTATTAATAAAATGCACACAGGCTTAAGGATTAACCCAGTGGCTTCTGGGCTGGGAAAAACTTTGGAAAAGTTAAAATTAATGAGACAGTAAATACCCTGATATGAGAAATATTGCTTAAATTACAGGCCAACGCAGCCAACTGAGGCCAAGTCAGCTGGCCTGGCACAAAGAGAGGAGAAATTGGAAGGCCTGAGCCTGGCACGCGGTGGCAGCCTGCCAGACACCAGCAGCTCTCACGCGGGGGCCACCCACGCAGTGCAGGAGAGAGCTGGCTTCTGTTTACATCTCCTGCCACTGCCCCAGAGAAGGATACTTCTTTTATCTTTACCACTCAAAGTCTCTTTTTTCTTTCTCATGCTATACTCCAAAACCTTTAAAGTAAGGGTTTAGTAGCCAGTGAATGGTACGGAGCAAGGCTGAATCATTATCTTCTTTAACGATAAGAAATGAAAACAAGGGCTGCCTGAGTCTTCACTCTAGGTTAGTTCATGGCCTAAAAAACAAAGGACATGGTCACCCTACTTACAAGGGACCAGGCTGAGGCTCCTTGAAAGCAGACGCTGCCAGTCACCTCGATCTCCCATTAGTATCCAGCACTAGGCCTGGCCCCCAGCAGACACTGGACAAGTTAACAAAGAAAAGATCAGCAAGTGCTTGGCTGCCAAGATTAGAAAGCGTTATTTTCAGAAGCTGACATCCCCTCACCTCAAAGGTGAAGAAGATAAGCAGAGCTGATGAGGGTGAAGGTACAAAAGCTTGTTGTATGAGAACTCCACCCTCCGCTGAACATGACCGTCTCACCCTGCAGACGTCCCCTCCCTGACAGCCTTCCTTCTCCCTGAGTGGCAAAGGCCCAGGAGGCACTCAGACTCCATGTCTGTTTAGCTCACTGCCGTACACCCAATACCCAGCACAGGGTCTGCCTCAAAGGAGGTGTACATAACTCAAGATGGAATGAATGAAAAGAAACTAGTGGTATATTATTTTCAAAGATAACATGTTAACTCTTCTAGGCATCTGCAATTAAATCTGAACCTTAATCTCTCCTTAGGAGAGGATCTGTTTCACAGTAAGGAAAGGCTAGGCAATTAGAAGCTAGTGGAGATGGAATTATTCTTCTTTATGGTGGAAGGAAGGGGTGAAGCCCCTCTGTCCCTAAAATTTGACTAAACTTATAAGAAGGTGTATACCTTCTGATTAAAGCACATTTAACTTGAGACATCCTCACTCCTGCCTCCTGTGTTAGGTCTCCCAGAGGCTGGAGGTTGGGTATGAACTCACACTCAGCCCATTTTTAATTATTCAAGATGGTCAAAATAACTCCCTATGTCTCCTCTCCCTCAACTATACTATAGGACTCAGACTATGCTCTCCTACATTCCTGTGCCTGCTCCCATCCCAACCTGAAAACTCAGAGCCTTCTGGACTCTTAATTTCTGCTGTTTCCAACCCTCCAGAGTATCAAGGCAGGGAGCGGTGGGCAGAAGTACTAACTCAAAGATCCTTCAGGCATCTATTTCATCATGAGGACATATTAAGAGCTGATGAGATCACCGAGAGCTCAGCTTCTCTGAGTTATAGGGCAAAGGCTGGGGATAGAAACCACAGAGTGTTAGAAGTTGGGCTCAAGAGCATTCAAGCTATTGCTTGTTAAAACCCTTACTTCTTAAAAGCAGGTGAGCGTTCTCATATGTATACTGTAAGCATCCAGCTATTAAACTAATCTTACAAGAGTGTGTACCCTAAGCTTGTGTTCCTGCTAGATTTAGGGGATATGCAAACGCAAGTAATGCAAACCTTGCCTTGCTTACTGTGTGGGTAGAGTCATAGAGGAATAATTACATGAGCGCTGCTGGTGAAGTAGGAATATGGAACAAGGACGGCACAGAGGCAAACAGCCCAGAGAGAGGGCCCACCTGCAGTGCAGGAGGCCTGGGTTCCATCCCAGGGCCGGGAGGATCCCCTGTAGGAGGGCATGGCAAGCCACTCCAGTATTCTTGCCTGGAGAATCCCCATGGACAGGGAGACTGGCGGGCTACAGCCACGGGGTTGCAAAGAGTCCGCACGACTAAGTGACTAAGCATAGCAGAGCAGGCTTCAGGGAAAGCAGAGCAGGCCTCTGACCTTGCTTCCAACCTGCTTGGACCCTGTCCTGACTGTGAGCTTCTGCCTGCTGACTTCCAGCAGGAGGACTCCCAGCACACAGGTAAGAAAGGAGGACTCTTGAGACTGTTGACCCCTGGAGGGGGATCTGGTTCAGCATGTCACTTGACTGTTACGGTATTTTTACTTTTACAAAGCCAAACCCAAATTTTATTTCCCCAAGCTCTCATAAATAACATTCCTCAATATGTACAGTTAACATCATTATTACCTGGTGTCATGTTTGAAGCCCTGTTCCTACAGCAGAAAGTCCACACTCCCTGGTGGAAGCCTGGCCTCAGCTGGCTCCTCACCTGTGTCTCCCCTCATCCCTGTTTTGCCGAAAGTTTTCACATTTGTCTCAGGTTCAAATGATTTGTTAACAAAATAAGCCACTCATTATATATAAATAAATAACATCAATATTTGTGAGAGACTTATCTAGCTTACTTTTAATATACTGACTTAACAGAAGCAAGGTCAGAGGCCTGCTCTGCTTTGTCTCTGAAGCCTGCTCTGCTGTGCTTAGTCACTTCAGTTCAGTTACTCAGTCGTGTCCGACTCTGCGACCCCATGAATCGCAGCACGCCAGGCCTCCCTGTTCATCACCATCTCTCGGAGTTCACTCAGACTCACGTCTTAGTCATGTCTAATCCTTTGCAACCCTGTGGCTGCAGCCTGCCAGTCTCCCTGTCCATGGGGATTCTCCAGGCAAGAATACTGGAGTGGGTTGCCATGCCCTCCTACAGGGGATCTTTAATATAACAGACTTCCCAGCACTGTTTGGATCTGGATGGTGGTTGAAACCAAGCTCCAGGTTTAACAATATTCCAAGTTCTACATGACAAAACAAACAGCATTAACATGAAACCAGAGCCGCAATTTGCTCACAGATTTATGATGATAACAGTTTTCAACCTGGGATTATAAACCGGGACTGAACTGCAATCTTTGAGGTCTTACCACGGAGCAGATGCGCTGCCTGGGACCTGCTGCCAACTGGGACTCCAGATGCGCTATGACATGGGACTTCCCAGCACTGTTTGAATCTGGATGGTGGTCGAAACCTAATTTGGTGATGTATCCTCTGTTGTGTCTATTTCTCTTTTAATGTTAATGTTAGTGTATTAAAAGTAAGCTGGATAATTCTCTCATAAATATTGACATTATTTATTTATATATGAGTAGCTTATTTTGTTAATAAATCCTTTGAACCTGAGACAAATGTGAAAACTTTCGGCAAAACAGGGATGAGGGGAGACACAGGTGAGGAGCCAGCTGAGGCCAGGCTTCCACCAGGGAGTGCGGACTTTCTGCTGTAGGAACAGGGCTTTAAACATGACACCAGGTAATAACGATGTTAACTATACATATTGAGGAATGCTATTATTTATGAGAGCTCGGAGAAAGAAAATTTGGGTTTGGCTTTGTAAAAGTAAAAATACCGTAACAGTCAAGTGACATGCTGAATAGAACTAGAAATACCATTATATATGTCAACTGACTGTGTGCGTGTCAGTCGCTCAGTTGTGTCCAGCTCTTTGTGATCCCATGGACTGTAACTCACCAGGCTCCTCTGTCCATGGGATTTCCCAGGCAAGAACACCTGAGTGGGTTGCCATTTCCTCCTCCAGGGGATCTTTCCCACCTGGGGATGAAACCCGCCTCTCCTGCATTGGCAGGCAGATTCTTTACTGCTGAGCCACCTGGGAAGCCCTCACAACTTATTAATACATTTTTAAATTAGAACTAGAAATACCATTATATATGTCAACTGACTGTGTGCGTGTCAGTCGCTCAGTTGTGTCCAGCTCTTTGTGATCCCATGGACTGTAACTCACCAGGCTCCTCTGTCCATGGGATTTCCCAGGCAAGAACACCTGAGTGGGTTGCCATTTCCTCCTCCAGGGGATCTTTCCCACCTGGGGATGAAACCCGCCTCTCCTGCATTGGCAGGCAGATTCTTTACTGCTGAGCCACCTGGGAAGCCCTCACAACTTATTAATACATTTTTAAACGAAAAGCTTCATACATGTACAGCCAGTATTCATATTTACTGCTCATGTAAAGTGATGTCCTCACATAGACTGTGAAAAAAGTTAATAAATAAAAAATATTGTCTGGGTTGAGATAAATTAAAGTGAGCCTTAAAATACCCGACTTTGGTACTCTCATGCAGGCAGCTCTGTCTCATATATTCTAAGATGCTTGGGTGCATGGGATGTGGGTTTTAATGCAACTAACCTTACATAGAGGAGCTTTTTCCTCCCAAAGATTCATTAATTGAGAAATCACTGTATCTCGCTATGTTAATTGCCCTAACTGAACAGATAAGAAACCTCCTAAGAGGGACTTCATTTTTCTTTCCTGTTATTGTTTTCTTCAGTTCCGTTCAGTCGCTCAGTCGTGTCCGCCTCTTTGTGACCCCATGAATCGCAGCACGCCAGGCCTACTCGTCCATCACCAACTCCCGGAGTTCACTCAGACTCACGTCCCTCGAGTCAGTGATGCCATCCAGCCATCTCATCCTCTGCCGTCCCCTTCTCCTCCTGCCCCCAATCCCTCCCAGCATCAGAGTCTTTTCCAATGAGTCAACTCTTCACATGATGTGCCCAAAGTACTAGAGTTTCAGCTTCAGCATCATTCCTTCCAAAGAAATCCCAGGGTTGATCTCCTTCAGAATGGACCAGTTGGATCTCCTTGCAGTCCAAGGGACTCTCAAGAGTCTTGTCCAACACCACACTTCAAAAGCATCAATTCTTTGACACTCAGCCTTCTCCACAGTCCAACTCTCACATCCATACATGACTACTGGAAAAACCATAGCCTTGACTAGACGGACCTTTGTTGGCAAAATAATGTCTCTGCTTTTAAATAGGTTGGTCATAACTTTTCTTCCAAGGAGTAAGTGTCTAATTTCATGACTGCAGTCACCATCTGCAGTAATTTTGGAGCCCCCCAAAATAAAGTCTGACACTGTTTCCACTGTTTATGCATCTATTTCCCATGAAGTGATGGGATCAGATGCCATGACCTTCGTTTTCTGAATGTTGAGCTGTAAGCCAACTTTTTCACTCTCTTCTTTTACTTTCATCAAGAGGCTTTTTAGTTCCTCTGCATTTTCTTCCCTGGTGGCTCAGAGGTTAAAGCATCTGCCTGCAATGTGGGAGACCAGGTTCGATCCCTGGGTTGGGAAGATCCCTTGGAGAAGGAAATGGCAACCCACTAAAGTATTCTTGCCTAGGAAATCCCATGGGTGCAGGAGTCTGGTGGCCTACAGTTCACGGGGTTGCGAAGTTTCAGACACAACTGAGCGACCTCACTTCACTTCACTTTCTGCCATAAGGGTGGTGTCATCTGCACCACAGATGCAGAAGTAAGAGCTATTATTACAAGCAAATTTTAAAAAAAAAGAACAGTGGGGGGGGGGGAAATCAGTGGAAGAACTTCAGAACTGATCATTTTTGTTTGTACATTTGTGTATTTTACCAAAACACTGTATGAATAAAAGTATCAGTGGAAAAGCAGCTTACATTATGTCCTGATGTGAGGAGGTTAACCTCTGATAACCCCTGATACTATCCAGGGGTTATCAACTCCAGTCTTTCTTCTTCAGGCTGGATTGTTGTACATCATTCAAGACTGGGAGGAAGTTGTTTATCCTATATCTGAGATTGTCTACAGAAGGACATTCTGATATTCCTTTATTACCCATTTTCATAGCATACCAGTTATAATATTATTACATGGTAGCTCATCTTAGTGAAACCAGTAGTCTTACTGAACTTTTGGTGGGTAAAGGGCATTAATTTAGAGGGAATAGTGTCTCTCTAAATAGTAAAACATAGCCTCAAGGACTATTATCAATAAAAAGTATTAACTTGCATGCTTTGGGGTATCAAGACATTTGTTCAGTGCCTACTATAAACTATAAGAAGGTACTTTAAAAAAGGAAATAGCATAAAAATTCAACAGCTTCAAAACAACCTTATATTTAAAATTCTTAGTAACCTAGGACTCATTGTTACAAGAGGCCTGAATTTCTAATATACTCATTAAATAAAATGCAGTATTTGGGGAAGAAAGAAAATACAGAGTATGCCAGACATTTAGATCACAGAGTCTGTAGTCACAGCTTTTCTAAGTCTTACAAATATCCCCCTAATATCTCACTAGACTAGGATTCACCAGTTATATGTGCATGGCCAGCACGTACACCAATATATTAAGACATTCCAACCCTGTCTGGAGCGGAGAAAGCAGAGATCATCTTAAATGTATGCTTTAGGAACACTGCCTTTAATGCCAGCATCAGTTGAAATAACTATCAAAAAGATACTTTTTGTTGCTGTTATCAGAAATTATTTGAACGAATGGCAGGGGAAGTAAGATTGCCTGCAGGGAGGATGTGCTGGGTCTCTAAGGATTGAACAGGGATTAAATCACTCATATGCTTAAAAACACCAACCTAAAGCAACCCAAGAAACAACTACTGAAATTTTTGCTTTGGTCCTTACAACGATAGTAGAGCTTCAGAACGAGGAGATTATCAACCTTTCAGGAATGCTATCTATGTATAAAGGGGTCAGTTATCAGAAGTTCTTTGCCTGTACATGAAACATAAGAAAACAAACTGAATTTCAGATTTCCACCCCCCAGTGCTAATAAACAGAGATCACCCTGCCTTAGATACATAAGTGCAACAAAATGGATTTAGACTTTATGGCAGGTAGCAAGTGAAAAATAAGAGGAATAGATATTGTGTTGATCTGGGGAACAAAAATCAGAGGGAGACAAACGAAACACTTCTGGCAAAGGAACCGACAAGAAAGGAACACTGGTGAGGTTATTATAAGGCACAGGTAGCTCACTAGCCACGTAAATAAACTGCTGATTATCTTCAGAAAGGAACCCTTTTGTTGGGGGACATGGAGGGGCCTCTCGCAGTGTGACACAAGCAATCAAAACACAGAAGAGGAACCAGAAAAAAGATGCTGACTCAGAGATGATCATCAATAATGCCCTAAGGGATAAAAAACATCAAATGTTGGGCAGCAGTGAAAAAGGAAAACAAGACTGAACTGTGTGTGCAGTATCAGAGGCAAGTCAAGGCTGCTTATTCCCAGGCTGTTTAAGGCAGCAAGATCTCCGTAACTCTGGGCAGATCTGGCTTTTCCTACCCACTGGAAGAAATTGAATAAAATGCTGCAACTGAAGTCCATTCCAGGTTGAAAAGATGGGGGTGGGGGTGGAGGGCTCAAGGGAAGACAATGTAGTGCCCAGCTCCACAGCAGTTCCAATACAAAACTAAAGCCCTCTTTCCCCCTTGCCAGGCTTATCATAATCCTATACTTTTAGGAAGAGGATTAACAGATTTAGATTAGCCAACTGTGGGAAGAGTGAGGATGTATAGATTCTACAGCCTTTGTAAACTCTGCGATAACATCACTTCTCTTCATAGACAGTTCTATGGCAACAGAGCAGTTATGAGAAAAATAAGACTTGCTAATCCTGAGGCAAAAGGTAAATAATATTTCTCTTTCTTACTGGTGTATTTTGTCCATGGCTGTCCAGTCATTTAATAAAGCCAATCATTAAGGAGATGATCACTGAACTTCTAATCAGATCCTGGGAAGGGCACAGCAGAGGTGATCCCAGCTGGCTAAGAGCCTGACGTTTTCACAATCAGAGAGCATTCTGCAACAAGTCATCCAGGGAATACTGAAGCCTCCAAATAACACCCAATTAATCATGTCTTTCTGTGTTCCTTTTAATGAGATTTTAATTTCATTGATGGCGAGTGACCAATGGCTGATCATGTCCCTCAGTTGCCAATTTGAGGAATTCTGCAAACTGCAATAATGAAGTGGTTCTGTTTGTAAACTCTTATCAATGATTGATAACATGTTCACTGAAATTTACCATGTTCTATGTGTATCAACTTGTAATCCTTACAGTCAGCCTGCCACATGAGGCTGGAACTAGCATCTGCTCCATTTTACAGAGGAAACTGAGAGATGAAGCACTTTGTCCAAGGTTACACGGCTAGGGAAGGGGTGGGGAGCACCCAAAGGCTGACAGTCTGGCTCTCCAGAGCTCGTATATACAGCCCCAGTGCATGCTCCGCTCAGACAGCTGCCTCCTTACAACAGTCAGTTACTGTCTGAAGATAGTCAAAATTTGGGATTTAAGAAGCGCTGCCGGTGCCCTTCACATATGGGTCCTCTCCTCTGTATCAAAGAACAGGTGCCAGCCCAGCTTCCCCCAGCTCCCAATTCATTTAAAAGCCACTTTTGCCACCGCAAAGCAACCACCAGGTTTCTACAAAGATTCCCTTGGGGATCCAGAGAGTGAACCAAGAGAAGTGAAGCAAAACACACATCACAAAGCCCTGTGTTCTCCACCTTGGCTGTTTTAGAAAGAAATGGGGCTGACACTTCCCAACATAACATCATCACATCATCATTTTGATCTTTGTGTCCTTCAACCACATTTTTCTAGATGCTGAAACACTGAAAACACTTGCCAGCTGGTCCTAGTCAAAGCTATAGAAAAGTAGGCTTTGAGGATTACTGTGTTATTGGTGCTTCTATGTATTTTTTCCTGCTTTAAGGAAAAACAAACCAACAATGTTTTCTTAGGTGAAGGCTTCATCTTGTTACTTTAAGGGGGGAAAAGTGTTGCTGGAATAGAATATGGCGACAGAGTGGATTTAGTTTACATTAAATGACAGTTTTAGAAATTTGCAAGTAAAATTCCTGGGCAATGATGAGTGTGTTTAAAACCACCTAAAAACAAACAAAAAAATCCCAAAACTGTGGTGTCTGGATATATTAGGAAAAACGCCTCCAGCAGGCAACATGGGTGAGGAGATGGCCCACTTCACTGCTTGCTAATGGATTACGCTTTATGTGTGGGGGCAGCTAGGGTGACAAATAGGGTACAATGAATAACCCATGGCTTGAACTGAGAAAAGCCCTGAGGACACCACCATCCTCAGACCAGGGACCCAGGGAGAGCGGCACTCCCAGGTGTTAACTTCTCTTCCTAACACTGACATCCCCTAATTAATACCCCGGGACTAGGCCAGGGCAGGGCTATGATCAACATCCCATCACTCAGGGTGTAAACCCACTCGCCATCATATAATGAACCACTATATGCATGGGTCTATCCTCTAACAAATGAAGCCAGTCATTCTCTAAAATGAGGAATGAAAAAAAAAAATGTAGTCAAGTGGGACCATGCCTGTGGCTTTGAAAGTCCAGTGCTTGGACAATAACATCAGGGAGCTGATCCTTGCAGCAAACTTTCAGGTGAACTGCCTTTACTAAATAGCTGTCCTCAGTAGCATCCCCTTTCTACCCGATACATTCCTATCCACCATCCGTCAAGAACCAACAGTACCTGGCTCAGGGAATTCACCTGATTTTTATGAAAGAACAAGTAAAACAAAACCAAGATGCTAAATAGTCAACCACTGCTGGAAGGGAGGTGGTAAATTTGACACCTAAGAGGTCACTGGTGACGATGGCCAGGCAGTGGTGAGTGGGTGATGGACTGAATCAGGCTGAGCTGAAGCTCTGGACTCCAAAGTGAATTATTCAAGAACCTTTACAAGGATGTTATTTGTAAGTTTTCATCCCTATTTCTAGATCTAAAAACATTTTTTTTCAAAGAAGAGCAAAAATGAATTAGTCATTTGGTCCAATTAAGTGATATTTCCATCATACACATTATGGACAGAGAATTTTTTAAATTGGAGGAAATTCTGAACTAAAAAAGGAAAACACACCCATCACCCATCAGAAGCAATAACTAAACAGGGTGTGAGGCAACAGGAACGTCATGATCCAAGTTGCCCACCCAGATACATAAGAGGAATTATTTTTAAATATAGTGAAGGTAGGTTAAACTTTCTAGTGGCTATCAGAATAGAACGGTAGATATAATAGTGAGGCCAACTGGAAAGAAAAAAGAGGGTGAAAACTTAAGAACAAATCAAAGAAACATGATCAAACTCAAACTAAATGGTTAACAGAAACAAAACTTAAAACAAAACTCAGGCATTTCAATAAGGTAAGAATGCAGCTAATGACAAAGGATGACATATATCTGTTCACCAATCCATCTTATCCAAGATACAACTGCCTGGGATTACAAAAGAAAGCAGAAAAGCAGAAAAGACCGCAGTGGACTGGTATTTGATATGCAGGCTCTCTTAAAGACAAATGAGGGGCTCTGTTCACAACCAAATGACATTTTGGCAAGGATTAGACACAGGATTTATTTCTGACTGGCTGAGAGGTCAGTCAAATATATATATTTTCCATCTCCTAAAAGTTAATCTGCCATAGGCCCACCATGTACTGTTCAAATATGCATTCAATTCTTAGTTTAGCAGAATCTGAAATTTGGCAGTGTTCTAGATGAGATATTGGCATTAGGCTTCTAATGAGAAATGGTGAGATAAAAATGATGAATTCATTCTTGCCTGGGTAATGTAGTAAAAAATGACTGCATTCCAGCTTATGGTTTCCGAGACATAATTCTGGAAGACAGAAAGCTCTGGAATGCCCATCCTGCTTAGTCTATAAATCTAAACAGTACAAATGCAGACCCCAATTTTGGCTGCTAACACATGCCAGCAATTTGACTACATTTTTATAGTATGTACAAGGGTATGTTTTAAGTGAACCCATCATTCATTCATTCAATAAATCAACAGATATTTACTGACTATCGAACTAAGCACTTAGTATTATTTTATTCTTCTAGTGTTCTAGTTCAAGGAAAAGATTGAGGGCAGGAGAAGAAAGGGGCAACAGAGGATGCGATGGCTGGATGGCATCACCAACTCAATGGACATGAGTTTGAGCAAACTCCAGGAAATAGTTAAGGACAGAGAAGCTTGGCGTGCTGCAGTCCAGGGGGTTGCAAAAAGTCAGACACGACTGAGCAACTGAACAACAACATAAGCATATGCCAGTCAACAAAGCAGTGAAAAAACCCTGTGTGTGTGAAGCTTGATCCAGTGATTAGTATACTCTCTCAACGAGCCACTGAATGCTCAGAATTTCCCAGAAACTTCACTTTACCAGGTATTACCAGCTACAGTGCTCAAACAGAATGCAAAGTGGCAACAAGCGAGGAACCTGGACTAGGAGGGAAGGCCCTGGTGAAACAATGGGACTGGCTAGCTTCAATTTTAAGGACTATCCAGATTACCCAGTTGGGCCAAGTAACAAACATTTACTACCTGGGAATCCTTAGTGGATTTTATAAACACTCTTGAACCTTGGTGGTCTACAAAATCCTATTAATCATAAAAGTGTTATAAGTCACTACTGAGAGAACATCAGAATTTCTTTCAATATACACACTTCTCCAGTGATGGAACTTTCCACTATCAACATCTAAACCAGACTAGAAAAACAAAGCCAAGAAGAGAGCATTACTTTAAGATGTGCGTCTGGCCTGAGGCTATCATTGCTGCTGCTACTACTAAGTTGCTTCAGTCTTGTCTGACTCTGTGCAACCCCACAGACGGCAGCCCAATAGGCTCCTCCGTCCCTGGGATTCTCCAGGCAAGAATGCAGGAGTGGGTTGCCATTTCCTTCTCCAATGCATGAAAGTGAAAAGTGAAAGTGAAGTCGCTCAGTCATGTCCGACCCTCAGCAACCCCATGGACTGCAGCCTTCCAGGATCCTCCGTCCATGGGATTTTCCAGGCAAGAGTACTTGAGTGGGTTGTCATTGCCTTTTCCAGCACTGGAATGTTCAGCCCTGGGCAGCACTGATGTAAGAAGTGGGAAAATGGTGACCTAATGAGTGTGACTCCCCCATCCCTGGGATTCTCCAGGCAAGAACACTGGAGTGGGTTGCCATTTCCTTCTCCAATGCATGAAAGTGAAAAGTGAAAGTGAAGTCGCTCAGTCATGTCCGACCCTCAGCAACCCCATGGACTGCAGCCTTCCAGGATCCTCCGTCCATGGGATTTTCCAGGCAAGAGTACTTGAGTGGGTTGTCATTGCCTTTTCCAGCACTGGAATGTTCAGCCCTGGGCAGCACTGATGTAAGAAGTGGGAAAATGGTGACCTAATGAGTGATAGTCTCCCTAAAGATAACCTAAAGGAATGTGAATTAGAGTTTAAAAATGAGTTTGTCTGATGAGGGTGAAAGAGGTCTTGGAGTTAGGTCAAAATTATAATGCTCAAGAGAAATGCGGGATGTTAGGATGACACTGGACTCACCTTTAAGGAAGAACACCAGTGTTGATTACTTGGTCATAGGAACAGAGACTGAGCGACTTCACTTTCACTTTTCACTTTCATGCATTGGAGAAGGAAATGGCAACCCACTCCAGTGTTCTTGCCTGGAGAATCCCAGGGATGGGGGAGCCTGGTGGGCTGCCGTCTATGGGGTGGCATGAAGTTGGACATGACTGAAGCAACTTAGCAGCAGCAGCAGGGATAGAGTATGTACAGTTTTACATGTCGGGGAGGAACGCATATTGACACAGTTTAGCCCTGATGAGCTCTATCAATAAAGAATTAATAAATGAGGAAGGACTCTGTACAGGAGACAGAATCGCAGCAAGAGTGACCCCACTGTAGGTGCTGTTAAAGGGGATGCTCCTGCAGGTGCTGGCTGCAGCTGGCCACGCCTGGCCCCCTGGGAAGTCCCTGTCTCCTTAGGTATCCATAGTCAGTCCTCGTGAGTACAGATGGCCCTGCCTCTCTTACAGGAAGTGGTTTTAGGTCTTTCTACTCTACTGGTTTGGTATTAAATCTTTTCGTAAACTGGCCAATTAGGTATCTACTGAATTCTTCTGGTCCAAGGTCATATCTAAGTGTGCTGTTGATTTCCAGTGAGATATGTGGGAGATGGGAATCTTTAAAAAGCTGGAGAGCCTTACATCAATAGCCTAATCAAGAGGAAACAATCGTACTTGTATTCTGCGCAGAAAAGTATTCTTAAGCTAACGTTATCTAGGTCTGCAGAGATGACAGGCTGTGTGTGTAGACAGAAAACAAGACAGCACCAGTTAGCACAAATACACTCTGCAGGGGTCAGACACTCCAGTGTCTTCAGGGGCCAGGCAGGTCTTGTAAATCATTCAGAGAGAAGGGAGCAGAACTTTCTGCCATTAGGATTTTAAGTCCAGCTGTTTTCACATCTTCTGGTTTTCCTAAGACAAGCCAGAGCTGGATGTTAATGTCCACTTTTTCCTTTTTAAATGTTGGCAACTAATTCCAAAATTTAAAAACATTGTCTAGGCCAGGCAAGATACAGTTGTAGAGAAGATCCAAGCCTTGGGGCCCACTAGGTGGTAACCCCGGGAATACATCCTAAAAAAAAAAAAAAGGAAGGATGCGGGATGGATTATAGACTAAAATGTGCTTCTGAGGCATTGCGGTAAAAACTTGAAGCTCAACAGATTTCAATTTTGGTATGCCGACAGAGGAAAAAAAAATTCCACAGGCATAGAAATACTCAATTAAGACTGCCTAGGCTCATTTCCTCAAGAACTGTGATTAAATTAAGACCTGAGTTAGAAAATGCAGGCTGAAGTGATTTTAAAAATCACTTTTTCACAGTTTGGGACTTATATTTTTTTTACATATTCAAACAAAAGGAGTCGTGGCTTAAAGTCAGGGGGAAAATCTATGATACACAATGAAGGCTGAACTGCTGCATACCAAATGCACTTAAAGAAATGGAACAAAACAACACCATCAGCAACGAAGCACCAAGTACGCATCAACCTGAAAAGCAGACTTGCCCATTCAAAACAAAAAGAAAGAGCATGCAAAACCCAAGCAAAGGGGTGCATGAACAACCTAGACTCTCCTCCTCTGTCAAGTATGAGGTACTTGCCAATGAAATATGAGCACAAAGGGTGGCATATTTTGGGTTTTCCTTCTCTTTAATATTTCCTGCTTTTGAAAATGGCTGCAAATAGCACAGCTCAATAGAACATTTGAAAGATATGTTATGCTGCCATGGCATAACCTAAACACAGCACAATAAATATTTCTGAAGACTGTCTACACAAAGACAGTTTAAAAAGACAACAATTTTAAAAGATAAAAGATGAGTAAAAAGCCCACAGGGCCAGCAGTGGCTGATGCTCCACAATGGGTTTGGGGGGGGGTGTCTCAGCGCCCACCCACCCCATGGGGCCTGTTCAGGGTTAGGCAGACAGGTGGTAAGCCAATGTGGACAGCAACACGGGGGCAAGGTTTGTGGGGAGGGCCTAAGGGAGAAACTTTCTTGCTCCTTGGTAAAGACCACAGAAAGCCAAATATGGAGCAGGAAACACGCAGTGCTTTTTGTGACTGGCAGCCTCTTACGACAGTGCAGGTAATGAGCCTCAGAATAAAAAGTCAAAGCTGCGGAGAACTGGGCTAAGCAAGGAAAGACCTCAGGTCCAGATTGATGCTGGTGAGATGCTAAACAACCCAGAAGCCTTCCCTTCTCTGTACTTCCAATTCGATAAGCCAGAAGTCCTTGTTAAAACCATTTTAAGGGAGTTTTCTGTTACTTGTAGCTTAAATCACTCCAACTGAAAAAGCGCTTTCTCCTGCAGAATCATTCAAATTCTTCAAAGTGCTAAGGGTCCATTTTCACCCAGCGTGGTTTCCTGGTAGGCACTGATTGTATCCCTGCAAAAACACAGAACTTAGAGAAAAAGATTCCCTTTGTCTTAGCAGTCTCTTAAAACATCCTCGTCTGCTAGGATTTTATCTGGAAATGAATGTCAACAGGCTAAACATCAATAGAGCAGTTTTTACACTCTGTCGAGGAGAGATTCCTTTGGAGTGTCCCCAAAGGAAAACTGTCTGGGTTTGATCCAACCACTTTTTTTTTTCTCTGCCATTTCTGGAATACAGTCTTACACCAACCAGTGAAGAGCTTAAGTGAATGGCATGAGTACATACCAGTACCTAAGACATTCTGTGGAAAATTCTGAAAGAGATGGGAATACCAGACCACCTGACCTGCCTCTTGAGAAATCTGTATGCAGGTCAGGAAGCAACAGTTAGAACTGGACATGAAACAACAGACTGCTTCCAAATAGGAAAAGGAGTACGTCAAGGCTGTATATTGTCACCCTGCTTATTTAACTTATATGCAAAGGACATCATGAGAAACGCTGGACTGGAAGAAACACAAGCTGGAATCAAGATTGCCGGGAGAAATATCAATCACCTCAGATATGCAGATGACACCACTCTTATAGCAGAAAGTAAAGAGGAGCTAAAAAGCCTCTTGATGAAAGTGAAAGAAGAAAGTGAAAAAGTTGGCTTAAAGCTTAACATTCAGAAAACGAAGATCCAGTCCCATCACTTCATGGGAAATAGATGGGGAAACAGTGGAAACAGTGTCAGACTGGGGCTCCAAAATCACTGGAGATGGTGACTGCAGCCATGAAATTAAAAGACGCTTACTCCTTGGAAGAAAAGTTATGACCAGCCTAGATAGTATATTCAAAAGCAGAGACGTTACTTGCCCGACTAAGGTCCATCTAGTCAAGGCTATGGTTTTTCCTGTGGTCATGTATGGATGTGAGAGTTGGACTATGAAGAAGGCTGAGCACCGAAGAATTGATGCTTTTGAACTGTGGTGTTGGAGAAGACTCTTGAGAGTCCCTTGGACTGCAAGGAGATCCAACCAGTCCATTCTGAAGGAGATCAGCCCTGGGATTTCTTTGGAAGGAATGATGCTGAAGCTGAAACTCCAGTACTTTGGGCACCTCATGCGAAGAGTTGACTCCTTGGAAAAGACTCTGATGCTGGGAGGGATTGGGGGCAGGAGGAGAAGGGGATGACGGAGGGTGAGATGGCTGGATGGCATCACGGACTAGATGGATGTGAGTCTGAGTGAACTCCGAGGGATGGTGATGAACAGGGAGGCCTGGCATGCAGCAATTCATGGGGTCGCAAAGAGTCGGGACATGACTGAGCAACTGAACTAAACTGAACACATTTCTAAAAACGTACAGAACTTATCATTGCTGTGGGCACACTGAAACCAGTCTCAAGTATTACATGAACTTAATTTGTTCTTAAAACACTTTCTATAAGAGCTGCTCCACTGTCGATAACCACCTTCCAGCTTCCCAAGAAAAAAGCAGCACTTGAAGTTAGGTGTGTAGTGAACGATACTCATAGCAGTTACTTGTACTGCATTACTGATTTCAATATTTACATGCAAGGCTCAATGCTAATATTTAGATAGCATTTTATGGGCTTTGTTTTTATACTGATATGAAATTCACATAACAAAATGTACCTCTTTTTAAAGTGAATAATCTGGGGACATTCAGTAAATTCAAAATGTCGTGCCATCTCTATCTAGTACCAGAACATCTCCAAAAGAAACCCCATACCCATCAATCAGCTGGTCACCCGCCCCACCTTCACGTACCCCCAGATCCTGGCAACCACTAATCCGCTTTCTGTCTCTACGGACTTATCTATTCTGGATATTTCATATAAATGAAATCATACAATATGTGACCTTTTGTGTCTAGTTCTTTCACTTAGCATAATTGCTTTCAAGGTTCATTTCATAGAATTTTAATAAACTTAAAAAATCATGCCAAAGAGTGTGTTCATTTTAGCACTCCCTGGAGAGAGGTCTTGAGCACAGCTACAGAGACCCCACGTACAGGGCCAAGCAAAGAGAAATAATGACAGACAAAGTTAAAATCTTCGGGTCATAAAAATCAACTATACAAAGAATAAGAGCACACTGGATAAGCAGCATCCAGAGGGGAAGGGGGATGAAAGAAGGGACTGACCAAAAGCAAATAGGTCAACAATTAAATCTCAGTGATGAGCCTGTGTGTCTATGGTACTTTACAGACTTCTCTGGATATCTGAAATATTAATAATAAAAACATGAAAAAACTTAAAAAGTGTTGTCTTTTTTTGGCTGAGAAGTCCATATAAAAGAATGTCATCTACTTTATTTAAAATTATCATATAGTATTTGATACCACTAGCTGAAAGGTCATATTCCTCTCACAAATGAGGGGGTCCCTAAGCCCTGCAGCCCCATGTCACATTAGGAATTTGGAGTTTGTATACAATGTTGACAGGCACAAGCTTTAGAAGGAGTCAAAAAAATGACAGGACATTGAGAGAGATGAGATAGAGGGAGGTTTTAAAAAGGATATTGCCATGCAAGAAAGTTCATTAAGGAGAGAAGATAAGGAAAAGCTTTGGCATTATTTATTCAGATATTTGAAAAGGGGATTAGATGTGCTCTGTATTGTTTTAGGGGCCAAAAATTAAAGAGAGTGGATTTGGCTCAGGATAAAAGCCTTCCAAATAGTAATTCACAACAACTGGTGCCTCTCACCAGGGGAAGCTCCTGGGCACTAGAGATGGTCAGAGAGCTAGTAACCCTCCCACATGTCTCCCTCCCAGCCCCCTGCCTGTGCAGACACACAGGCCCCCAGGCTCAGAAGGCTCTGAGCTGGATTTAACACTCTGCAACAACCATTCTGCACTTGCTAACTTTAGAACAAGGGACTCTGCATTGTTATCTTGGACTGGGCCAGTCCTGAGTATAGATATAGAAGAAACACTTTTCTCTGATGAAGTCAGCAGCAGTGTTTGGTTGGTTACTGCAAAAAGGCAGTTCAAGTATGGAAACATAAGACTGTGATACAAAAACCTTTAAAATTAATGTTTTAACTTAAATCTTATGAATGTACACTCCTTTGCCAACATTGTGATACAGGATCAAGGCCATTTTAAAAATTATAGATTTTAACATCTCTTGTTTTTACAATGATCTTTTTGCATACCAAACGTAACCATAGTTTGTGTTTAACAATTTGCCTTTATCAATGGACTTCCCCAAGCATGCCACTTGTTTTTAGGACAAACAACTCACTTTTTGAACTCATCTGAGTTATTTAAATGATATGATTTTAATAAGAAGTAAGTGGCTCAGTTGGTGAGGAATCTGCCTGCAATGCAGGAGACCTGGGTTCGATCCCTGGGCTGGGAAGATCCTCTGGAGAAGGAAATGGCAAACCACTCCAGTACTCCTGCCCAGAGAATTCCACGGACAGAGGAGTCGGGTAGGCTGCGTCCAAGGGACTGCAAAGAGTCGGACACGACTGTGTCACTAACTTTCACTTTCATACCTGCATGAACAAATGTGGGAACAAACTCTTTTCACACATGGAACCTCCTTGGTGGGAGGAGGCATCGGGGTGTAGGCAGGGCAGACTGGAGGGTCACCTCCCAGCATCCTGGGCTTCGCCAGTGCATTTTATAGAGGGAATAGAGAGCACCACTGAACTTAGCAGGTGAAGTTCATGCAAGTTGGCTCTTCTGTAGGAATACTAGGCTTACTGCGTTGTGTTCTGACTGAGCCGTCCTTTTGAGGCTGATGAGCACGGCCACATGCCTGTGACAAAGAAGTGAGAGCTTCCTTGAGAGAAAGGTGTAGACGCCTCCTGAAGCTGGTGGACACTGTTGCTGCTAAGAATCAGACGAAGAGGCAGGTCTGCGGTGAAGGAACTGTAACTCCTGTAACTGTAACAGGTGAGGGGGAAAGCGGCAGCTCATGGCTGTGGAACTGGGCTCAAAGGCAAGCCTCACGGGGGACAAGGGGATTCACATTTCTCTCCAGACCTCTCTTCTTCAGCTACACAGCACACAAGTGTGAGAGGTCCTCCAGACAGTAGGAAAGAGAAACTTCAGGCACAGGGGAGCAGGCAGAAAACTATAAACAGGGAGGCATCCTGAGAGCCACACCTCCAGTCTGACCACCAGTAAACTGTTGGGTAGTACCAAGTATCTAGCTGCCTGCTCCTAAGTGTCCATGTTCATTTTGTTGTTTTTTAAATTTATTTATTTAAATTGGAGGCTAATTACTCTACATTACTGTGGTGGTTTGTGCCATATACTGATGTGAATCCGCCACAGGTGCACATGTGTCCCCCAGCCCTGAACCTCCCTCCCCATCCCATCCCGCAGGGTTGTCCCAGCACACTGGCATTGAGTGTCCCGCTTCATGCATCGAACCTGGACTGTTCTTCTAGTTCACATATGGTATCATACATCTTTTAATGCTTTCTCTCAAATCATCCCGCCCTCTCCCTCTCCCACAGAGCCCAAAAGTCTGTTCTTTACATCTGTGCCTCTTTTGCTGTCTCACATATAGGGTCATTGTTACCATCTTTCTAAATTCCATATATATGCATTAATACACCATATTGGTGTTTTTCCTTCTGACTTACTTCACTCTGTATAGTAGGGTCCAGTTTCATCCACCTCATTAGAACTGACTCAAGTGCATTACTTTTTATACATTTAGTTGTTTCATGCCACTTCCCAGCGCTGCTTGGACTGGAGGAGCAACGGGAGACAGCAATTCCCACGGCTGGCATGGAGGTGGCAGAGGGCACGCGGTGACTCGCGTAAACTCTGTGTGGACCACAGTGCTGTGGCCATTCTGTCCCAGTGGGAGTCCCTACCTCCACTTCCCACCGAGGACCTGAGCTTCACTGTGCTCTGGGAAACCACAGCGCTGTTTCACTAAAGAATGATAGTGGAGAGGAGGCCAGAGGAACTTGCTCCAAGACAGAAGAGGGGAGAACTCCCCAAGTGCCTCCATGGGCTGGCTGCCACATCAGCCTCTCCACGTCACCGGGTAAGACATGACAGCTCTGTGAGTTAAGTGGGTAAGAAACGGAAGACTAGAGAGAGGAACTAACTTCCCAGTGTCATATCTAATAACGGACAGCACTGAGATCTGAACTCCAAGCTGTCTGATTCCAAAGTGGGCACTCCTTCCCTACACCACACAGTCTCTACACGCTTCAGATCTGGAGAGTCTAAGAAGTAAGACGGAGGCTGTTTGGGGACGTCCCTGGTGATCCAGTTGTTAAGACTGCACTCTCAATGCAGGGGACCTGGCTTTGATCCCTGCACAGGGAACTAGTCCCCACATGCCACACCCAAACATGCCACAGTCAAACAAACAGAAACCAACCGACCAGCAGACGTTTGATCAGTTTAAACATAAGCAGCAGTGAAGAACGTGGAAAGCAGCCATTTAAGGGCTATGTACAATGTGATTTTACCAAAACTTACTAATAACCAATCTGAAATCAGTTAAATAATCACAGGAGATGACAGGTAAAGGAGCCTAGACAGCTGTACAGAAATTTCTATGCCATTGAATGCTTTACTACCTCTACCCCTCAGAAGTTAGAAAAGGATTTTCTCCTAAAAAGAACTGCATAGAGAATAAAGCCAGTAAAGGGAAGGGGGTTTAAAAAAAAAAACAAAAAAACCATGAACATCCCTGTCAGACAGCTTTACTAGTTTATAAACACTCTGGAAATCACCACTGTGAGAAAACATTCTGCTGGTTCTACATCCGGTTTACTAGGACAAAGGCTAGCCAAACAAGAACTCATTTTACTGTGTCTGCGTTCTGAATATGAGGTCACCTGAAAGCCTGCTTCAGGTAATGAGAGTATTAGTCCCTGACTAATTAATGAATGGACTTGAAATGCCAAGTTTGCTTTAACCCAACGAACATGCATATTTTATGTCTTCTGTGCTCTATGATAATGATGATAATCCTGTTGTATGTAAGCAGTACCTTAGCCCACTCCATAAATTGTGTGAGAATTAAGCAATATTTTGAAATGGAAAATATACTTCATCCTCTTTAGGAATATACATGAAGGCCCTCTGGTTGCAATCAATTGAAAAAAAAAAAAAAAAGCCTGCCATTAATGTCGAAGTTTTGCCTTTTCTAGGAATCCTAATTTCCCTGTGATAGTGTAATTGGATTCAGAAATACTTGAAGGCATCTCTGAAATTCTCCTGATCCCAAAACAATAAATCACAAGTCACTTTTCAATGCCCTCAAACTTAAAGGAACCTAGAATGTTGAGACATCACTTTAGCTTTTATTTCTCAATTCCTCTAGGGCAACTGCCCTTTCCTTCTGTAATTCTTCCTCACCTCGGTCAAACAGGAATCAAGTCCAGGCAGCAAAGGGATCCAAGCTTGTGTACACTAAATACTAAAGATTCTCTAGCAGAATGAATGAGGCTAAGGGAAAGCATTTATTTGCCCTGATAGGAAAAAGGCAAAAAAGGTGCAAGATTTCTACCTTGCTTACCTAGAGACTTGAAAGTTGAACAACTAGAACTTATAATAGTATTCACAAGGCATTATGGCAAATCACTACTTACCAAGTCCTGCACTATGTGACCCTGCTCCTGTCTGGCCTTATTTCATACCACCTTCTCTCTGCTCTCTTCTCCTGACCACACTGGCCCTCTTTTACAAAGTTCATTATCTTTGCCACTTCTGTGTCTGCCCAAAATAGCCAGGCAAAATCTAAGACTTCACCCAAATATTTCTCCCTCATTCTGACCTTGAATCTCAATGAGGAGCACCCCCCCAATTGTTACTGTCTCTATATACACTATTTTTCCTGCATACTTCTCACAATGTGTGTGCATACTTCTCACTTCTACCTGTGTACACATTTACGTCTGCCTCTCTTGTGAGACTGCAGGCTTCAAGGGGGACAAGAACTCTGTCTCTCTGGTTCACCTGGGGAACTGAGGACAGCACAGCCTGAGTGCTTTATTCATGGAGTAAATGAAGGAGAAAAATTCTAGGGCCTGGATGACAAGTGTGGTAGAAGGCCAGTCTCCTCACTTCTGCATGAAAGCAAGACCACTGTGGCCGAAGAATAGGAAGCCCCCCAGGCCCTTCCAGAAGCAGCACTCCTGAGCTGGGCGCTGGGGCCCTCATGTTGGCTGGTGACACTGGTGTGGCTTCTTAAGAGTCTGTTGGACATGAAAAAGTGGGAGCCAGTGAAGGAGCCACATGGTAACCAGCACCAACAAAGTGATTCCAGGGAGCTGGGGAACATTTCTTTAGAAGCTCCCAGTAATATCCCAGAGGAGCATATATTATTGTTGGCTAAGCAATAGTTAGAACTGGACATGGAACAACAGACTGGTTCCAAATAGGAAAAGGAGTACTTTCAGGCTGTTTATTGTCACCCTGCTTATCTAACTTATATGTAGAGTACATCATAAGAAATGCTGGGCTGCAAGAAGCACAAGCTGGAATCAAGATTGCCAGGAGAAATATCAATAACCTCAGATAGGCAGATGACACCACCCTTATGGCAGAAAGTGAAGAAGAGCTAAAGAGCCTCTTGATGATAAAGTGAAACAGGAGAGTGAAAAAGTTGGCTTAATCTCAACATTCAGAAAACTAACATCATGGCATCTGGTCCCATCACTTCATAGCAAATAGATGGGGAAACAGTGGCTGACTTTATTTTTCTGGGCTCCAAAATCACTGCAGATGGTGACTGCAGCTATGAAATTAAAAGACGCTTACTCTTTGGAAGGAAAGTTATGACCAACCTAGACAGCATATTAAAAAGCAGAGACATTACTTTGCCAACAAATGTCCTTCTAGTCAAGGCTATGGTTTTTCCAGTGGTCATGTATGGATGTGAGACTTGGACTATAAAGAAAGCTGAGTGTCGAAGAATTGATGCTTTTGAACTGTGGTGTTGGAGAAGACTCTTGAGAGTCCCTTGGACTGCAAGGAGATCCAACCAGTCCATCCTAAAGGAGATCAGTCCTGGGTGTTCATTGGAAGGACTGATGTTCAAGCTGAAACTCCAATACTTTGGCCACCTGATGCAAAGAGCTGACTCATTTGAAAAGACCCTGATGTTGGGAAAGATTGAGCGCAGGAAGAGAAGGGGACGACAGAGGATGAGATGGCTGGATGGCATCACTAACTCAATGGACATAGGTTTGGGTGGACTCCAGGAGTTGGTGATGGACAGGGAGGCCTGGCGTGCTGCGGTTCATGGGGTCTCAGAGTCGGGCACAACTGAGCGACTGAACTGAACTAAAGACCTGTTCAGTCTGAGCACATCTGAACTGCATGGTTATTCTGGGTTATACCAGCAAGCCTGAGCTGTTACATTTAATTATTGCAAATTAATCATTTAAATCCACTGCTAAAACTTCTCATAAGTGTAGAGTTCGGTTTATGACATGAAAAATTTCATCCTGAAAAAAATTAATTTCTTATCCCCACTGCTTAGCCAGTAACAATTTTCATGAGCACTAAAAAAGAAAGACAACTTTTCAGTTTTAAAAAACTACTTAGAGCTCCAGTCTACTGTGCCAATGGCCAAGAAGCCGATGAGTGAGATAAACTATATCATTTTTACCCTTCCTAAGAGTTGTGCTGTCCAGTCCACGTCCTCTCATCTGTATTCTACCTTTCCGTGGCTTCCCTAGTAGCTCAGTTGGTAAAGAAATCCACCTGCAATGCAGGAGACCCAGGTTCAATCCGTGGGTAGGGAAGATCCCCTGCGGAAGGGAATGGCTACCCACTCCAGTATTTTTCCCTGGAAAGTCTGATGGACACAGGAGTCTGGTAAGTATGGTCCATGGAGTCCCAAAGAGTTGGACATGACTGAGCAACTAAACCAGCACATGAGGTGTTAGATTTGTGAGTATGCCATTTTACCTTACCAACTGATTTCACTGACAACTGCTAGAATTACAAGCAAAACAGTGAGATGGCTATGTGAGGAATAAATAGTTGGCTCACAAGGAAGGCTATTCCTAAGCCATTTGGAAGCCCTTCCTGTCCTTCTGACTGTGCATATCCCAGACAGATGAGAAAGCGCAGAGAACTGGAAACAGAATTGGGACCCCAGAACTGAATCAAGGATCACAAGCACGCTGGGTTTCTAAAGATCCAGCTCACTATTACAAACTGGCTGTTGGTGTTCAGTCGCTCAGTCATGTCCAACTCTTTGCGACCCCATGGACTGCAGCACGCCAGGATTCCCTGTCCTTCACCATCTCCTGGAACTTGCTCAAACTCATGTCCATTGAGTTGGTGATACCATCCATCTCATTCTCTGTTGTTCCCTTCTCCTCCTGCCCTCAATCTTTCCCACCATCAGGATCTTTTCAAATGAGTCAGCTCTTCGCATCAGGTGGCCAAAGTATTGGAGTTTTAGCAGGAGTCCTTCCAATGAATATTCAGGATTGGTTTCCTTTAGAATGGACTGGTTTGATCTCCTTGCAGTCCAAGGGGCTCTCAAGAGTCTTCTCCAACACCACAGTCCAAAGCACCGGTTCTTCAGTGTTCAGTCTTCTTTATGGCCCAATTCCCACATCCATATATGACTACTGGAAAAACTATAGCTTTGACTAGATGGACCTTTGTCAGCAGAGTAATGTCTGTGCTTTTTAATATGCTGTCTAGGTTTGTCATAGCTTTTCTTCCAAGGAACTAGTGTTTTTTAAATTTCATGGCTGCAGTCACCATCTGCAGTGAATTTGGAGCCCAAGAAAATAAAGCCTGTCACTGTTTCCATTGTCTCCCTATCTACTTGCCATGAAGTGATGGGACTGGATGCCGTGATCTTTGTTTTTGGAATGCTGAGTTTAAAGCCAGCTCTTTCACTCTCCTCTTTCACTTTCATCATGAGGCTCTTTAGTTCCTCTTCACTTTCTGCCATAATGGTAGTGACATCTGCATATCTGAGGTTATTGATATTTCTCCTGGCAATCTTGATTCTAGCTTGTGCTTCACCCAGCCCAGCATTTCGCATGTTGTTCTTTGCATATAAGTTAAATAAGCAGGGTGACAATATACAGCTTTGATGTATTCCTTTCATAATTTTGAACCAGTCTATTGTTTAAGGAATCTCAAAATCTATTACAAATTAGACCACCAGGGGGCCTACTACTGAAAAGATACTTTAAATTTAAAGTTCTCATTTCAAGTAACAAACTTCTCCTGTCGGATCAAGTTCCCTAAGGGTGAAGATTAAGGCATTTTTCTATTAGATATTTAGCAATTAAAAAAAGACACCAAAACCTGTCCACCAAATCTAATGGGACAGCCAGCCTTTCTTTACTTTCTACCATAGGGTATTCTGGCCAGAAGGGGCCTTTATACACATGGCTATTCAAATGCTACCCTGACTACAAATTCCTGTTGGATGGTTCTATGGCTCGTCAGACACGGGTGTGTTTCACATCCTATTAGAATGTGACTAATCAGTCTCCCCTTGTCTGAGGTCCGAATCTGAGGTGAAACATTTTCATATACTTTTTGAATGCTAAACTTAAATACTGCAGTATTAAATAGTGCAGGATTAAGAAGTAGACGTTAAGAGTCAGCAAGAAGGACTTCTTTGTTCTTAAAAAAACAAAAAAAACCTGGCAACCAAATATAAGATATAGGATCAAGGTTAAAATTAGATATAAAGCCAAAAATATAATGAAAACATGTCCATACTGAATCAAAACGGTTGGCCTAATTTTCCTTCTTGGCTTTAATATGTTTTTGATTGGCTATATAAGGAGCATCTATTACACAAGAAAAAAAAAAGCAGAGAGATTTGGTTTGGGATTAAGAGATCTACTTGTCAATCTGCTAACAAGCTTCTAAGCAACTTCTTTACTGTTCTTCAGTCACTCAGGAATGTCCACCTTTTTGTGACCCCCATGAACTGCAGCATGTCAGGCTTCCTTCACCATCTCCTGGAGCTTGCTCAAACTCATGTCCATTGATTCAGTGATGCCATCCAGCCATCTCATCCTCTGTTGCCCCTGTCTCCTCCTATCTTCAATCTTTCCCAACATCAGGGGCTTTTCTAACAAGTTGGCTCTTCGCATCAGATCAAAGTACTGTAGCTTCAGCATCAGTCCTTCCAATGAATATTCAGGATTGATTTCCTTTAGGATTGACCGGTTTGATGTCCTTGCAATCACCCCTCTCAAGAGTCTTCTCCAACACCACAGTTCAAAAGCATCAGTTCTTTGGCACTCAGCCTTCTTTATCTACAGTATTGTACTACTGATGGAATAGTTAAAAATTCACGTGGGCCAGATATTTCTGAAGTAGGTAAACACATATACAAACACAAACTAACAACCCAAAACAGAAATCTAGGAATGAAACAGAC
Organism: Madoqua kirkii; assembly: GCA_006408675.1. Classification (NCBI taxonomy): domain Eukaryota; kingdom Metazoa; phylum Chordata; class Mammalia; order Artiodactyla; family Bovidae; genus Madoqua; species Madoqua kirkii. The sequence goes on from SJYC01046131.1 coordinate 43,512, forward strand.
TATTCAGCAAAAGAGCCATTTCCTTTAAGTCCTATACACTTAAAAGCATTAGAAAAAATATATATCAGAAAAACTAGGTTTCCTGTACCACAGTAAACCTACTATACTTTCACCAGAAAGACATTCTCATTATAAGCAGGGATTGGTGTTGGGGTTTATTATAATTCTATAGTCAGAAAGTTTAGCTGAATTGAACTTAAACGTCAGTTGTATCTGATTCCAGAGTTATGAGACAGAGTAAGTAACATGAATTAAAACAGGACAATTGAAAGTGACTGAAAAAAGCAATACTTCACTGACAGTAGATGTCTGAGACTAATCCACTAGCAAGCTCTTGTTTCACATAAGTGAAATTAAGCACAGGTTTTAACTGGAGTCTATCTCTATCAGTGGCTTTAAAGAGGATCCACAACTCCTAACTAAATAAAAATGACAAAGGTAATTAGAAAACCAGGGCTTGCAGGGCGGTTTACTGCTGCACGGATTCATAATCATATGACACAGAAACTGAGAACACCTTGGGGGAAATTACAGATTTTATGCTTGTTAGAACTTTCTGGAAATAACCTTTGTTCACATTTTGAAAGGTAATTTTGAATTTTCCCCCCTCCTCCCAAATCAGATGTCTTCATAAACAATAAGTCTGTGCACTCTCATCTGGATAGTCAATCATTTTGCATTGGAATCTGCAGATCAGTAAGCACAGAAGGTGGCTGGGGCTGGCAGTGGATTCCATCACAGGAGCACGCAGCTTCTTTTAGGTTTCTGAAATTTGGTTTTCTAGGAAAACATTTCTTCTGTTGAACTTCCTTGAATTTTGGGGGTGGGTGGGAGGAGTATGGTCAAAATACTACTGAAATGATAGCTTTGTTACAACAAAATTCTATTTTATTTCAGTCTATCTTTCTGATGCAATTAAATAAACTTAAAGATATATTAACTTTTAGGTTTGAGACTAAACTAATGCTGAGTGTGTGTGTGTGCACGCATATACTGCGTGCTCTTTGCATATTTATTCAGGCCTGGCTCCCAACATTCCACAGAACAATCAGCTCTTTGTATATTTAAACAGCAAAACTATGATTTTACCACCCTGCCAAAGCATACAATTGCTGAATATGAGGGTGAGTCATCTAACGCGTGGTACTTTTAAATTATATATTAGATGATTCAGCCTATCACTTGCAAGTATTTAGAAATAATTTTTATATACTACTTTTCACATTAAAATTAATAAATTTTCCTATTTAGGGAATAAAATACCTCAATAAAGACTTTTTAAAGAAAAAACATGGTATCTGGAAACCCAGGAGCAACAAGCTACAATCCAATGGCAGCGGCACAGTTTTTCAAATGGTAATGCCATGCCGTGTCAAACTGATTGACATTTACTGCTGATAAATACAAACAAGGAAAGTAATCAGTATAGTTCTCCCAAGCCACTGATAAATCAGTCCCTAATTCCCTAGACTATTAAACTTAACATACAGACAAATTTTAATCAGGAATCACTCACCTGTATTTACTGACATCATTTAACTAACACCAAGCCTGTCTAAACGCAGGAAGGGCTAACGGAATTTTCTGCCTTTTTACTTATTATCAGTCATCATTTAAAAATCATAATACAATTGTTTCATAGAGACACTATTTTTTTTTAATGAAAATTTTCCTCCATTGAATTTCAACATCAATAAACATTACAGCATAATTATGGAACTGAATATAAGGGAAAAGATGTTCACTCTTTTCTAAGACTTGCATTGTAAAAGTGCATGGTGGTGCAATAAATCCTGGATTTCTCACAGAAGACTTAAATATCCCTGGCTATCGCTGGGGGAACAACGCACTTCACACATCTAACCATATGCTCACAAATGAACAAATATTCTGTTGCTTGCATACTCTGGAGCCCAGAGATACTCTACCATTGTTGGGAAACATAAAAGCTGAAGGCCACCTGGAGGATCTACTGCACCCTGAGCAGCAATTGTAGCTTTAATAAAAACTGTAATGACTCATTATGGTAAAAATTTATACTGATGAGGCTCCACCGCACATTTACACCACTTAGACATGCAGTTTTTAAAAGTTAATTGGCACAGTTTTAAAAGAGATTCCTAATGAGAGAAAAGAATTGAGGCCGAAAAGCAACCGAGATGAGTGAGACTGAAAAGGATATAGAGATGATAACGTGATGGCATTTAAGAATCACCTGGGAAGCTTGGTAAAAATGCAAGTTTCCACATTCCACACCCAAGACTCCGGATTTTGTTGTTGTAGGCTGGAGTCAAGAAATGTGCATTTTTTAATACACACTCAAGATAAGATGCTGATGCAGGCAACTCACACTCTGTATTTTGAGACGAATACTGTAATGCCAGCAAGCAATGGAAGATAGAAGGCCTTTTAGACCAACCACAGTTTCTTACCAAGAGGCAAGACTCAAAAGTCATGTGAAAAGTCAGTTCTTAAGAAAGACAAAAAAGAGGAGAAGGTAGGCAAAGAGAGAAAAAAATCAATCATACAAAAATTGAAATATAAATCAATGGAATAGGATAGAAAACCCAGAATAAGACCATGCACTTAAAGTCCATTAATCTATGACAAAGGAGGTAAGACTATACAATGTTGGAAAGACCATCTCTTCAACAAATGGTGCTGGGAAAACTGGACAGCCACATGTAAAAAAATGAAATTAGATCATTCCCTAACGCCATACACAAAAATAAGGTCAAAATGGGTTGAAGATCTAAATGTTAGACCAGACACGATAAAACTCTTTAGAGGAAAACATAGGCAGAACACTCTCTGACAAAAATCACAACATCTTTTTTAAATCCACCTCCCAGAATAATGGAAATAAGAGCAAAAATAAGCAAATGGGACCTACTTAAATTCAAAAGCTTTTGCACAACAAAGGAAACAAGAAACAAAATAAAAAGACAGCCCACAGATTGGGAGAAAATATTTGCAAATGATGTAACTGTTAAGGGATTTATCTACTCCAGAATTTACAAACAGCTTATGACCCTTAATGGTGTGATCACTAACCTAGAGCCAGACATCCTGGAATGTGAGGTCAAGTGGGCCTGGGAAAGCATCACTATGAACAAAGCTAGTAGAGGTGATGGAATTCCAGTTGAGCTATTTCAGATCCTGAAAGATGATGCTGTGAAAGTGCTGCACTCAATATGCCAGCAAATTTGGAAAACTCAGCAGGGGCCACAGGACTGGAAAAGGTCAGTTTTCATTCCAATCCCCAAAAAAGGCAATGCCAAAGAATGCTCAAACTACTGCACAATTGCACTCACGTCACACGCTAGTAAAGTAATGCTCAAAATTCTCCAAGCCAGGCTTCAGCAATAGGTGAACCGTGAACTCCCTGATGTTCAAGCTGGTTTTAGAAAAGGCAGAGGAACCAGAGATCAAATTCCAACATCCGCAGGATCATCGAAAAAGCAAGAGAGTTTCAGAAAAACATCTATTTCTCCTTTATTGACTATGCCAAAGCCTTTGACTGTGTGGATCACAATCAACTGTGGAAAATTCTGCAAGAGATGGGAATACCAGACCACCTGACCTGCCTCTTGAGAAATCTACAGGCAGATCGGGAAGCAACAGTTAGAACTGGACATGGAACAACAGACTGGTTCCAAAGAGGAAAAGGAGTACGTCAAGGCTGTATATTGTCACCCCACTTATTTAACTTCTATGCAGAGTACATCATGAGAAACGCTGGACTGGAAAACGCACAAGCTGGAATCAAGATTGTCAGGAGAAATATCAGTAACCTCAGACATGCAGATGACACTATCCTTATGGCAGAAAGTGAAGAAGAACTAAAAAGCCTCTTGAAGAAAGTGAAAGAGAGTGTAAAAGTTGGCTTAAAGCTCAATATTCAGAAAACAAAGATCACGGCATCTGGTCCCATCATTTCATGGGAAATAGATGGGGAAACATGGAAACAGTGGCTGACTTTATTTTTGGGGGCTTCAAAATCACTGCAGATGGTGACTGCAGCCATGAAATTAAAAGACGCTTACTCCTTGGAAGGAAAGTTATGACACATCCTAGACAACATATTAAAAAGCAGAGTCATTAATTTGTCAACAAAGGTCCGTCTAGTCAAGGCTATGGTTTTTCCAGTGGTCATGTATGGATGTCAAATTTGGACTGTGAAGAAAGCTGAGTGCTGAAGAATTGATGTTTTTGAACTGTGATGTTGGAGAAGACTCTTGAGAGTCCCTTAGACTGCAAGAAGATCCAACCAGTCCATTCTAAAGATCAGTCCTGGGTGTTCTTTGGAAGGACTGATGCTAAAGCTGAAACTCCAATACTTTGGCCACCTCATGCAAAGAGTTAACTTATTGGAAAAGGCCGTGATTCTGGGAGGGATTGAGGGCAGGAGGAAAAGGGGACGACAGAGGATGAGATGGCTGGATGGCATCACGGACTCGATGGACATGAGTCTGAGTGAACTCCAGGAGATGGTGATGGACAGGGAGGCCTGGTGTGCTGCAATTCATGGGGTCACAAAGAGTCGGCCACAACTGGGTAACTGAACTGAACTATGACCCTTAATAGTATCAAAACAAACAACGCACTCATAAAATGGCCCAAAGATATGAACAGACATTTGCCTCAAGAGGACACACGGATGGCTCACAGTCACATGAAAAGATGTTCAATATCACTAGTTATTAGATAAACGCAAATCAAAACTACATTGAGACATTACCTCATACTGGTCAGAATGGCTAGCATCTACAAAATATCTACAAACAACAAACTCCGGAGAGGATGTGGAAAGAAGGGAACCCTCTTACACTGTTGGTGAGAATGCAAATTGATGCACCCACTATGGAGAACAGTATGGAGGTTCCTTACAAAACTAAAACTAGAGCTATCATATGACCCTGCAATCCCACTCCTGGGTTTATATCCAGAAAAAAACACGGCTCCAAAAGATACATGCAACCGAATGTTTACTGCACACTGTTTACAATAGTGTGTGTGTGTATGGGGATATATATATATATATACACACATATATACATATATACACACATACACACACACACAACATCTTTATCTGTTCTTCTGTTGATGGACACTTAGGTTGTTTCCATGTCTTGACTACTGTAAACACACATAGAGATATACACACAATGGAATATTACTCAGCCATTAAAAAGAATGAAATAAGGCCATTTGCAGCAACATGGACGGACCTGGAGTGTCATACTGAGTGAAGTAAGTTAGACAGAGGAGAAACATCATATGACATCCCTTACATGTGGAAAAGGAGACATATATGACATCCCTCATATGTTGAATCTAAAAAGAAATACAAATAAACTTACTTATAAAACAAGAAGAGACTCACACACTTAGAAAACGAACTCATGGCTGCCAGACGGGAAGGGATAGTTAAGGACTTTGGGAAGGTCATGTACACACTTAATGTTTAAAATGGATAACCAACAAAAACCTACTGTAGAGTACATGGAATTCTGCTCAATGGTATGAGCCAGCCTAGATCAGAGCAGGCTTTGGGGAAGAATGGATACATGTTACATGTATGCCTGAGTCCCTTCACTGTTCACCTGAAACTAACACAACGTTGTTAATCAGCTATACCCCAATACAAAAAGTTTTTGGTGTTAAAAAACAAAAATTTTTTAAAAATTAAATTAAAAAAATCAATCTTGGTGAATTATTCTTCAGTTTTGAGAGGGTGCCATAATATTTATATTGCCCAGGTCATCAATTCATGAACAACTCCAGTGTTAAATTTCCCAAATGGAATTAAATGTATTCATTTATACAGAAGTATATTCAAATGCCTATGAGTGGCAAGCATAGTAGAGACTAAAAAAAAAAAAAAAGAACAACCCCACCCCCGCCCCTAGAAAAACAGGCATTGCTGTAAAGGTGCACTCAACCTCCACATAGAGCAGGATGAAAGAGAAGTGTTGTTAAAGGTAAAAACCATTCTCTGGGGGTTCCTGGCGAGGAAAAGCTGTCTTTCAGATTTCATTAGGGAGGAGGTGAGCATCAGAGAAGGCTTCATGGAGGTGGCATTCACAATGACTCCGAAAGGGCAGACAGGTTTTTGGTGGAGTCTTTTTCCCGGGTGGCTCAGATGGTAAAGTGTCTGCCTACAATGCGGGAGACCTGGGTTCAATCCCTGGTTGGGGAAGATCTCCTGGAGAAGGAAATGGCAACCCACTCCAGTATTCTAGCCTGGAGAATCCCATGGATGGAGGAGCCTGGTAGGCTACAGTCCATGGGGTCGCAAATAGTCGGACACAACTGAGCGACTTTACTTTTATTTTTTTTTTAATTGGAAGATAACTGCTTTACAATGTTGCATGTATGTGTGTACATATCCCCTCCCTCTTGAGCAACCCCCAAATCCCATCCATCCAGGTGATCACAGAGTGCCAGGCTGGGCTCCCCGTGTAATACAGCAGCTTCTCATTAGCTATCTATTTTACACATGGTAAGGCAGACAGGTTTTGAACAGGATTCTCTATGTGCCGGAAAAGAGCATGCCAAGGACATGAACAGAATGTCTCAAAGTCCACTGAGAGACCTTATGAGAAGGTAGCTATGTACATAGCTAATATTAGCTTCCACCGCAGTCCTAACTAGTCAGCTAGGCTCAAAATCTCTCAAAGGAAAATCATATAAATAAATGCAGAAAAACATCTCTCCTCTCAGGAAACAGAAATGCCACATCTGGTTCTCAACCCCACTTAAATTGGAAAAAAAAAATAGACATATGTTGTTACAAAGCAAGGAAACGGTGATATTAAAAACCCAGCAAAGAGCTGTCAGTGGGCACTTTCCCAAAAGGCAGCTGCCAAGCGCTTCACTCACTGTCGCACCCTGGATACTACATCAGGCCCTGCAGATCGAACATCAGGAGCAGGAGTGGCTGGGCAGGAAAGGTTAGCTGGCCAGCTGAACATATGTATCAGTGTTCCTTCTATTGCTGAGGTCCTAACCCTTATTCAACAAAGACTCAAAAATACCATGTATCACAAGACCTGAAGAGAATTCAGAACTTTTGCTGTCTTTGGTACATATGAGTTTGTTTATGTGTTTTCTCCCCTTTGCTTCTGTTGCTGACAAGACTCCTGATGGACCATTACTGAGCTAGGAGGCGAAGGAAGCAACTGTCTCAGCTGTCTCACTGGAGGTCCATCTTTGAAACAACTGTGTTGGGTACTCAGATCTGGTTTATTTCCACTTGTCAGCCATGCCGGTCAGGAAAGAGAAGCAAATTCATCCACGCATTTTTCTTGCCTTGCATCTTGCAAAGTTAACTCATATTTTTAAACCAACATCCACTCAAGGCCTTGTCAATCTTAGTTCCGATGGACACCCAAGTCTAAACGTGCTTTGGTTCTTGCCTAAGGTAGTGCTGCACTGAGGCCCACCTGAAGTGCATTCATGATTTCAGACTATAAACACTGCATTTAAGTTTTGCTCTGCTTCTGCGTGACAGCAATCACTGTGTCACTACACTGCTCCCTCAGTCTAAATTCTGCTTTGTGATGGTTCGTGCACTACAGACAGACTACCCTGAACCTGGGTACTGAAGATTTTTTTATAACATTATGTTCGCTACATTATAGTAAAAGTCATACCATTCACTGCCCCGTAACATATACTATTGCTTTTATTCAGATTTTTATATTGCTCTAAGCATTTACTCTGATCGAAGAGGAAATTCTGAGAGGGAAAAAAAAAAGGATTTTAAAAACTATTTAAATGTTAGGAGAAGGCAATGGCAACCCACTCCAGTACTCTTGCCTGGAAAATCCCATGGACGGAGGAGCCTGGTACGCTGCAGTCCATGGGGTCGCTAAGAGTCGGCCCATCTGAGCAGCTTCACTTTCACTTTTCACTTTCATGCATGGGAGAAGGAAATGGCAACCCACTCCAGTGTTCTTGCCTGGAGAATCCCAAGGACGGGGGAGCCTGATGGGCTGCCGTCTTTGGGGTCGCACAGAGTCGGACACAACTGAAGCGACTTAGCAGCAACAGCAGCTGTTTTATGTTATGGAAACTGAAAAAAAATACACATTTAAGAAATCACTCAAACCTCTATATGCCAATGTCCTACACTGACTGGACTATATTTTAGTACAATATTTTTGTCAAGGGAATATATTTCATATTTGTAAAATGTTACTTGATTTCTGTACTCTTGAAAGTAAGATTCTTAAAATGGTAGAATTCCATATAGCCTTCTTTAAAAAGTGTTATGAGATATTTGTATATTTCAAGGTGGTGTATGTTTATCTCTAGCCGTTAACTATATGAATGTAGAGTTTGGGGGCACTGGAAACATAGCATTTAATAAAACAAAAATCCTGGCCTTCAAAAAACTTATGCTCAAGGGAAGATCCTATATAGTTAAAAATAAATAAATAAATGAAATACAGTCTATTAGATGGGGAGAGATTAGGAAAAGTACTTTAAGGATGGGGGTAGAGAGTTGGGGACAGGCTGGAATTCTAAATAGGCCGGTCAGGGAAGGCCCCTTTGAGAAGCAGCATTTATCACCAGGAGATACTCAGGTGAACCTGGGGAATGAGCATCCTGGCCGAGGGCAGAGCAAGTACACAAGCCAGCGTGGCTGGGGTGAAACGGGGAAGGGGGCCAGTCAGAGAGAGGGAAGACGTCTGAGAAAAGACAGGGGACAGATCATACAGAGGATTGTAAGCTGTTAGATACGGGATGGAAAGCTATTACAGAGTTTCATTTAAAGCATTAATGTGATATGACTTACATTTTTTTATTGAGATGTAATTCACATATCATAAAACTCACCCTTTGAAAGGGCACAATTCAGTGGTTTTTAGTATAGTCACAAGGTTGTGCAACCACTTCCAACTCCAGAACGTTTTCATCACTGCAAAAAGAAGCCCTCGACCCCTAAGCAGTCACTCCCCTGTCCCACGCCCCTCTCCGGCTCTGGCCACCACGATCTACTTTCCCTATGGATTCGCATATCGTAGTCATTTCATGTATATGGATGGAATCATAACATGTGTGGCCTTTTGTATCTGACTCACTGTTTACCTGGATCCTCTGGCTGCTGTGATGAGAACATGCTGAAAGGAGGCAAAGTCAGAAGCAGGGAGATGAATGAAGAGGTGACTGTGGTAATTCAGCTGAGAGATGGAGAGAGTCTGAAACAGGATGGGAAGTGAGATGGTAAGTAACGGCGGGATCTTGAGTCATTTAGACAGGCTGGATATTGAGAATGAGAAAAAGAAAAGGAAACGACAACTCTTTGGTTTTTGTCTCCATTCTAAAAGATGGGGCTGACACCTACCTAGGGTGCAAGGCTACTGCGGGTGGCAGACTGAGAGGAAACCACAGGGGCATGGTTTTGGAGATGTTAATTAAATCTGGGATGGTGATGAGCCTTCTGTGTCAAGATGCCAAAAAGAGAGACGAATATGAGTCTGGAATTCAAAGGACACTTCTGGGCTAGAGACAGAATGTAGGAGTTTGCGAGTGGGAGACATTAATATCATGAAACTAGATGATGTCATCACGGATGTGAGTGATTAGAGAAAAGAGAAGAAGTACAGTGAACGAGTCTATGGACGTGTCAATATTTATGGTCAGAGAGATGAAAAGGAAGGAGCATAAAAGACTAAGAAGAAAACACAAATAAGGTGAGAAGACCAAGAGAGAAAAGAGTCTCAAACATCAAATGAAGACACTTGTCAGGGTGGAGGGCACTGTCCTCTCGGTCCAGTGCTGCTGAAAGAGCACTGAGAATTAGCCACTGGATTTAGGAACATGTCAGGTAGTCATTCACAGGCCATGTATTTTCTCTCCCTGCATCTCATTCACTCCGCTCCAGCCATATCTACCTTTGCGTTTGCCATTTCATCCGCTAGGTGTATGCTTTCCCCAGATACGGCTCTGAAATAGGCTGAGTGGAGTGAGGAAGTCACAAGTCTGACTGGAGTGGGTTCAAGAGACAGTGGTAGAAAAAGAAGTGAAGTCAGCAGCAATTCTTTTAAGAAGTTTAATTGTAAGTGGGTGAAGAGAAACAGCTGAAACGGGAGGTAGAATAAAAGAGCTTTAAAATGGAGACATAAAAGACATGTTCGTGTGCTGGCAGGACAAATCAGTAGAAAGGGAAGAAAATTATGCCGGAAGGGACACAGAATGGCTGAGATAGGATATCATCTGTTCATCAATTAATCAACATTTAAAACATAAACCAGCTACTCAAACAGGAAAAACAAATAAGGACAAGTTATTTTTTTCTGGAGACACAGAAACCACTTAAAGTGATCTGGATCCATTCTTCAAGGCTAAAGATGTTGGATATACATAGGGTGAGATTCAAGCTTAGGCTCTAGGCTTGGAGTCACAGGACCCAAGTTCAAGGACCATGATAAGTTGCAGTATCCCAGAAACTTCTTTTGACCTCCTTCTTTTGTTCATAAAATACTTATTAGCAGCAGCCTGTCCTCTCTACCTTGCATAATTGATATAATGATCAAATTAAATATGTAGACATTATCACTCTTGGGTGTGCTGTTCCTGAGGTATATTCAGTGCTACCAGACGAGGAACAACTGCACACCCCCGAGTCTCACCCCAACACTCTACACTCCACTTCCAAGAAGGAGAAAAGGCAAGAGGAAAAACTGGGGGAAGAATAAATAAAGCAGCAAAAAGTAGAAGCTTTCTGGTTACAAACTTAAACCACACTTAATAAGCTGGACATGCATTATGCCTTAATTTCCACTTTTTAAAAAAACTCAATGACCAAAAATCCTCTGGTTTAGATTCAGCTGAGCCTGGGGCAAGAAAAAAAAAATGTACACTAAATTTGCCTGTATATCTGAAGCAAGATCATGCTTAAAGATGTGACTTAATACCGTCCCATGAATCTCTTTTATTCTCCACGCTACCTGCCACCTACCAAGTGAAACCAAAAGTGTTAGCTGCTCAGCTGTATCCAACTCTTTGTGACCCCATGGACTGTAGCTCTCCAGGCTCCTCTGTTTATGGAATTTTCCAGGCAGGAACACTGGAGTGGGTTGCTATTTCCTTCTCCATGGGATCTTCCCAACCCAAGGATTGAACCCACATCTCCTGCATTGCATGTAGATTCTTTACCATCTGAGTCATCCACCTGCCAAGATCATGTTAAATAAAAAGACTAAGTGCCCCTCGACTTTTCATCAAATAGATATTGGCAGGTGTCTTGATTAACTTTTATCTGTTAATTAATTTTTAATTCTGCCTGCTTTGTGTACAGACCATAGATCTCTTTAAGGAAGATATTCCTTACAGAGTATCTTGATCTAGCCATTAATTTCTCTCTTGATTTCTTCAAGTAAACTAAACACAAAGGTGTGTGCTCATTTTTTCAAATGAGAAAAATCTACCTTTATCAAAGAATGATTAACATGAAGAATTCTGATATGGAATTTACAATAAATGCCAAAGTTGAACTGACCTTATTGCTCAGTTCCCCCTCACATTTAATCAGAAAACTAAAGAACTCAGCTAGCCATGGGACCTCACAAGGCTTTGAAGTGTATGAAAGACAGAATATATGAGAAAATACACACACACACACACCTGTATGTATGTGTGTATGTATATATGCCGCTCTCCTTTAAAATATGTCTATGTCATCATACACACCACTTGGCACAGGAGTCAGAGTTTCCTCGTGGGGACTTCCCTGGTGGTCTCATGATTAAAAATCCACCTGGCAATGCAGAGGATGTGGATTTGATCCTGGTCTGACAACTAAGATCCCATATGCCACAGAGCAACAAAGCCCGTGTCGCAACCACAGAGCCTGTGTGCTCCAGGGTCTGTGCACCCCAGCTGGAGAGCCCGGGTACTGCAATTTCTGAAACCTGCACACCACAACTAGAGAATCTCTGCACCACAAAGAAAGACCCTGCATGATGCAAGGAAGACATCAAGGGATGCAATTAAGACCTGATGCAGCCAAATGAACATTTTTTAAAAACAGCTTCTCTGCGAAATCAATGTGTACACTTCCTGTATAATTAAGAGGAATAAGAGCTTACTTTTTTCTAATTTTAAAGATAACTTTGTATCTTTACATTTATGAATTCTTGTATACCAGTAACTTAGATACTGATTCTCTAGTCAGAATTTCAACATCTCACTAAAATCCCTATGACTTTTTTTTACATAAAACAATTCACTTTGTAATGACATAAATTACAGAGATTCTAGGAACAAATTATTCTGATGTACCTCAAGCTCCAATTAGTGACACACTCCAGTATTAATGAGGAAGAAATTATTTTAAGTAAGTGATTTTTTGGATTAGCTTTTATCAAAGTATAGTTGCTTTCCAATGCTGTGTTAGTTTCTAGCTGTACAGCAAAGTGAAGCAAAGTATAAAACATTTCATACTTAAAAAAATAATATAAAGTGATTTTTCTTTAAGTTAAAACCTATCACTTAGGAGGCCCAAGTCATTTCAAGAACTGGTTTCGATTTGACTTTAAAGAAAGTTTTATCATAATACCATTATAGTATTATAATTGCATAATTAAAAATATAATGAATATAATGTCATTATTAACACTATTAAAATATTAACTCATCTCAATTACTTAGGGTCATCATTACAAATATGCAATAATAAGCCACATTATAAGATCTTCATAAATTCAGCATTTGTTGCAGAATCTGGATCCCTTCATCCTCATCCCAGGTCGATGCAGGATACACTTTTTCTTAGATGACACTGTCTGCCTCTTATAGCTTTTCTGCCTTCCCTGCCTTGGCAGGAGGCCAGCAGTCATTTCTCGCTCCTATCAGTGTGTCTGTAGTTAGCAGGCTCCCCAATTTTCACGCAGCTTTTTCTTGATTCTAAACAGTAGAAAAAGCCAGTCTCAAAGTGTGGTGGTTCTGCCACAGCCCAGCTGCAGGTCCTTGACAAACCACTTTAGGAATCTCTTTAGGAATTTGTTTCCTTATCTACACGATGAAAGAACTGGACTGAATGATGGTTAAGTTTCATCCAACCTGAAACTTCATAATAAATGAATTTTTCTAAGAGCTAGGAAGTCCACCACCTAAGTTTATTAGAACTGTGTCCAAAGAATAGAGAAACTCAGAGATAGGACCTCAGAAGTTCCCGTACTTCTGTGCATGGAATTTACAGTATCTTGTGCTTGCTAGGTCACAGACTTTTCAGTCTTCTAGATTCTTTGTTTTATGTCCAGTAAGTAAGGTTTTGCATTGGATAAATCATGTCTGGACAAATGGGACAGAATTATATTAAGTGTTTTTGGAACAGAAAACTAAATATGACTCTTAAATATACTTCTTTCACATAAAAGAATTCAAGAAATTTTCAGAAATTCACAGAATTATTCCCTTATGAAAACTTTTGTTTCTCAGTGCATTTCCATTTGATATATAAACAAAATGCATGACACTACATGCATTAAAAAATGACTCACCTATAACTACATCATGCCCATCAACCAAGCCAGCAGAGAAGAGCTCCTGAGAAACACCGTCTGCAGTATCTGCCCAAATGTGAAATGGAGGTGGATCAGAAACCACACAATAAAAATTAACAATCTAGTACAATGTAAAATATATATATACTTTTCATTTAGAAAAATCATCCATGTGTATTTCAACAATTCAGATCTATCAGAAGGAAAAATCAGAAGCAATGTGAAATACATTTGCCACCACATACAATTTGCACCCTGTTCTTTGTTCAACAGAAGTTCTACAAAATTACTGTTTCATTTTTGGTGAGCCAAGAAACTTTTGCCTTTTGTCTACTACCTGAATTAGTCCTCAAATGCACCTCTAGAAGTTAGCTCATAACTGGTCCCTATGACGATGCTTTTCTTTCTTGCCAAGGTTAATTCCAGCCACCATCAATCCTTTCCTATCATTAGTAGCTACTGAGTTAGAATTTATGGCAAAGGTTGAAGAGGTAGCATTTATACAACCTTATATTTGGTACAAACAGCCTGTGAGCTTGTTGGACTATTAAGATGAGCTATTTAAATGAATGCTATTAAGAAAATCCTTTAACATGACATTGTTCATTCTCTTAGAAAATGTGGTTGAATAAAAGAATGTAGCTTCTCAATGATAACTGACAGGGGTTAGCAATCTCATAAAGATGAGATTGAACAGGCTGCAGCAAGTGAATATAACAGAAATTACTTAATTGAGAGGTTATACATGAACATGACAATAGTGATAAGTCTGTTTGAAGACTTTGTAAAGGGCAACTGATAAATTTGCCACGTGCTCAAAGAACCATTATGAACCTTGATGTTTTCACAGGGGAGACTACATGCTCTCCATTGCAGCCTGATATTATCACAAATATCCTGTATTAGAGTGAGATAAGAAGAAACTGGGGAAGTACAGCTTCTGAATCAAGTAACTGCCTAAACTGAACTACAGTTCGTTATGCCAAAGGCTGCCTTCATCAGAGAATGGGTTTCCCTGCTTAACTGTGTTTCAAATGTGATGATGTACGTTGCGTGTGTAAGTGTGTACTCATACTCAACATGAGCACGTAGCTGAAGGTGCAATTATCTTTCCCAGTGGGCTTTAATATGCTTAGCCTGGTGTCTGACTCATAGTGATTACTCAACAAATGGTAACTGTGATGATGACGAGGCAACCAGAGACCACTTGAAATGTACCTTCTTTCTCTCTCTCATACATGGCCCAATTTTCCATACTGCCAACAAGACTTTGAGAGTTGATATATATTCTTTGTACTTTCAGAGAAACTATGGTATTCTATCATTTTACTCATCCAATGAAATGGAATCAAAGAAGGTAATGGAAAAGAAAAACACAGGCATCTTGCTAAACAATGAAATTCCATATAAGGTGGGCTTATCTGTCGCTTCCCAGCAACAAAGAATCTGCCTGCCAATGTAGGAGCCATGGGTTTGATCCCTGGGTCAGGAAGATCCCATGGAGAAGGAAATGGCAACCCACGCCAGTATTTTTACCTGGAAAATCCCATGGACGGAGGAACTTGGTTAGGGTACAGTCCATGGGGTTGCAAAGAGTCAGACATGACTGAGCGACTTCACTCACTATACTGGACCTTGTCCTCACTATTAGGAGTACAAGAAACACCTTACAAAATCCTCTCAGAGATAAAACGATCTCATAGCACAAACCTTGGTGTTGTTTAGTTGCTAAGTCGTGTCCGACTCTTTGCTACCCTATGGACTATAGCCTGCCAGGCTCCTCTGTCCGTGGGATTTCCTGGCAAGAATACTGGAGTGGGTTGCCATTTACTTCTCCACAAGATCTTCCCGACCCAGGGATCAAACCCATGGCTCCTACACTGGCAGGCAGATTCTTTATTGCTGGGAAGCCCATAGCATGAACCTAGGACAGCGTAATAAAAGGCTCTAGTCTGAATATGACATAGCTTTATAAAGTTGGCTAGAACATTCAGCCTCAATCTCCATCTTCCTGGATGCCACTAGAAACCTCAGGAAAAGCAGCACATTGAATTAAAATGCCTGCCTCATAGACACCAGGCATACAGTAGGCAGTGGTTACATGCTACTGACTGAATATCTGTTAAAACAACTGGATGTGATACCACCATCTTTAAAGTTACCAATAAGATCTTACACTTGAGTAAGGAGCTATAATCAAAGAAGTCAGATGAGAATGGAATAATCAAACAAAGCCACATTGAAGGCTAGCACTAAAGCAGTACTGAAGCAAGGAACATTCCCAAATCATTAAAGTGTGCAGCATCTCTGACTATTTTCAGGACTGCTGGGTACTGAATGAGTCATATCAAAACAGCAAATGGGTGGTGCTCATTGGTCAAAAATGGAAATGTTCCTGGTTTGTGTGTGTGTACCATTCAGCAGTTATTTTTCATGCATGTTAAGTAATATGTCAGAACAGTTTAGAACAAAAACTTGAGGTAACTGATAATTTATTTTTCATTAAGCTATCTAACATTCCTGATGCATAAATAGGTTAAACAATCATAAATAATCATGTATGCTCTGCTTTCTAGACCATTACAGCAACATAATAAACACAAAGGGTTTGCCCTCCAATGAGGACAGAATATTCGATACGTTCACTTTATACATTCGATGCCATGTGTATTTATGTATGTGTATAGCAGAGACATAGCACACGTGACATGCACGCACAGATGGAGTGCAAACAACATCTGAAATGCTTGGCAGCATCAGTAATCGCACAAGTACAGTGACTCAAGTGTGGTGTTTCTGAAGCTATTAATAACAGGCTGTGCTCGCTGCCCAGGGAGGGCCAGCTATCATCGGGAAGTCAGCACTGTGGTCTCTGTCTGGGCAACAAAAGCAGAGACAATCTAACCATGGCAAACGAGGCTGCCAAAGCCAGCACAAAGGACCAGGTAATGCAGACAGGGCTGTCTTCTCCCCAGCAATCCTCAACTCAGAAATTCATTTCTTTGTTTCCTTCGAAAAAATTGATTTTTATTGCCACTGTCAATCTTAAACAATCAGATGAAAAGAAATACCGTTAAAATAAGAATCTGTTCTTTTTATTTACTATAGTTGAAACTCTTATTATATAATTGTTAGATTTTACCACAGAATTGGCTGGTCAACATTTTTATATTATGACAAAATAGCTTTTAGATAACAGCAACCGGCAACAGTTCAGCTTCACAGACTGACTCTAAGCTGTCAAAGACTGTCCCCAGAAAGAAAGACCAGTTAGGAAATTCACTAGGTCTTCATTTATGTTTGTTTTGTAAAAAGATATGTTGAATTCAAATATACTAGAAATCATGATGATGATGATGATTTTTTTTGACTACACAGCATGGCATGCAGGGATCTTAGTTCCCCAACCAGGGATTGAACCTGTGCCTCCTGCACTGGAAGCACAGAGCCTTAGCCACTGGACCACCAGGGAAGTCCTCTGGAAATCATGAAATCTTGGTGCTTACAGGAGACTAGAGATCAGGGCCACCGAGTCCATAACCACCTATGGCCCAGGAACATATTTTGTTTGGTGGGCAGGGTTTGTTCAAAACGGAACTGGAATGTACTTAGATAGAACTCTCCAGTTCCCACAGTTCACTCTGGCTCCTGTAAGCATCTGAGTTTGTGTCTTCTTACAGGTGGTAACAGCAAGGAGATCAGGCCATTAACTGACTGACCAGCTATCAAGCCAGGGAAGTTCCAGGTTTTCACAATTTTAGCACATACAATTCCAACTTATTTAATCAAGTCAAATTTGATATGGAGCTCTAATACACAAAATAATTACAGCGTGTTATACGTTCACATGTATGAGATTAATGAAGTATCAAGGCTATTTTCATGTCAAAGTCTGAAACCAGAGGTCAAGGACAGTAACTGTTACAGTCATAGCATTAGCACCTGATTTTCACTTCTTTAGACTGTTCTGGCTATGAACTGAAGAGTGGAAAGAGCAATTTTTGCTGAGCAACTAGTGTTGTGATCTCTAAAGCCTGAATCCATTAGTTAACCTAAACGACTTGGGATTCTCCTGCGTACCAGGTGCTTGCCAGGTGCTAGACACCTAGAAACGGGACATGGTTCGATGCTTTCCATGCGTCCCAGCACTAAAAGAGCAACCAGTCTGGCCCAGACACTATTTTAGCAACTACTCAAAACACTAAAATTACATTCTGCTGCCAGACTGGCACTGTTCCTACCAAGCCTCCTAGGGGTGCCTGCAGCAAGTGGCAGCCCAGACTCTGCTCAACACAGGCTTCGTGCAATCAGAGCAGACAACAGAGGCCAACCAGGCTGCCTTTCAGTCTGATGTCATGGCCTGTTGCTCAGCTGTAATTAGCACTGCTGTGCGCATCTCATCACACTCACCATAATGTCCTGTAGGCCCTGCCTCACTGTGCCAGCACTTCTTTTCACGCTTGAGCTAATAGGTTTCATTTATAAGTGTGTGTACTCTGTGCAGCACGTGTCATTAGAATTCATACAATCAGTAGTAGGTTTGGTTTGGATTCTCTACAATTACTACAAATCCTTTCTTCCTTCCTTCCCTCCTCTATTGTTAGAAAATGCATTTGTGAATAGCAAATTACAACCACACGCTTATAATCAATTTCTGAAATGCTCTCTGTAGCAATAAAATAATAATTTCAATGGAAACTTACCTCTTCCTGGAGTAAACTCAAATCGTATGTCATTAAGTTCCTTCCTGGAGTTTCTGAAATACATAACATATAGCATATTAAACTCTAATGAAGCAGAGTTTAACCAAAATAAATGTATTCCAATTATTATAAGATGCTTCTGACACACAGATAGCATTTAACAGTTTAAGGGTTACCTCTAATACTTCTTTAACTAGGAGAGGCAGTTATGACAATAATAAAGGAAAGTATTTAATTGATTGAATTTACCTTATACAAACACGATTATATCACAAAATTCTAAAAATAAATGTTCCTTTTATAAAATCAACAATAAATCAATAACCTTAAATTTAATTCTGTAATTAAAATTTTCAGAAGCTTTTAGTCTAGCAAAATAATATTCAATACAGTTTTCATATTTTCCTGGGAAAATAGAATTTTATAAAATTATTTTAAAAAGTGAAACAAAGGGGATAGTCTTAGTGGTAATTTCATGACAGCACTATACATTGAATCATCCAACAAAACAGCTGGAATAAGGTATGTAGTTTCCTTTTAAAAATTTTATCTAAATAGACAGGACCTGTGAATGTTGAAAAACTGCCCACTGAATATACAAAATTTGAGAACAATTTTAAATGATTACCTAAGAGTACAACAGACACACATATGTACATGTGCCCAAAAAACTAAATGACACTGAGGAAATATGGAACAAGTAAATACCTAAGATATGAGTTTCCCAGAAACAGATTCATAGCCAGAGAATGAACTTATGATAACCATGCAGGAAGGGTAGTTGGGAAGTTTGGGATTGAAATGTACACAACTGCTATATATATATTTTTAAAATATGAGTTTTCCATTCATATTAATATCAAGACATGATAAGGGTCAGTGAGTTAGAATGGTCTTAATTTCTTATAAGAACACTAAAATATTATGAGTAACTCTCAATAGATGCTAGAATTAAAGTTAATTAAAAAAAAAAACCTTTAAGAAACTACAATAGGACATATGAAATATCCATTTCTGTATGCACTCAACTCTGCTCTGTTGCCAAGGGTGCCCAAGGCTGAGACAGAGACAGTCTGAATACCCAGCCATGAACATTCTCCTTCCCATGCCGGGAGAGTCTGATCAAATTTTCTAATACTGCAGTTTAATATTCTAGAACTAAACGGCTTTTGTTTGTGCTGATTATGTCCATCAATATTTACTGTATTAGAAATTAAAATTAATTCATTAAAAAACATGAAAATGATAATGATACATGAAAATGATAATAATTAGCACATCACATGTTAATGTAAAAGGATTTTTATGAACAATTATTTTACTTTCTAAAAGAAAAACAAATCAGTGAATGCACTGTTTTCTATTTTTGTAAACCTCTCTATTGTCTAGCTTAAGGTAGCTGGTATATGTTGTCCTTCATATTCAATCTGCTGCAATATCACATATTGTGGAGCCTGCCACTGGAAATTCCACCATACACATGTGGAAGAATGAGAGTGAAAAAGGCCAATAATTTCTTAATATTATTATAAAAATAGTTTCCACCTCATAAGCTCCTTGAACAGTCTCAAGGACCACCCCCTCTCCCAGGGATCACAGGATCACACTTTGAGAAATACTGATAATAGATTTCATTTGATCCCAACAGTCTTTGAGACATGCAAAGTAGGTATACTTGTTTCCCACTTCTGATGAGCACATT
This sequence comes from Madoqua kirkii, assembly GCA_006408675.1. Classification (NCBI taxonomy): domain Eukaryota; kingdom Metazoa; phylum Chordata; class Mammalia; order Artiodactyla; family Bovidae; genus Madoqua; species Madoqua kirkii. The sequence goes on from SJYC01046131.1 coordinate 63,437, forward strand.
CAATGGCTTTTCCAAGTTTACAAAGGTAATGAGTGGCAGAGTGAGGACCAACAATTCTATATTGTAAATACTGCAAATAGAAATGTTTGATTCCCTTTACTTTTTGAGAGAAAACAAATTATTCCCCAACATTTTGCATGTTACCATGAGAAGATCAGTAAGCATTCACTTACTTAACAGCTTTGGTCTTGTGTGTTATGTATCAGCAAAGATTGAATTAGGACTAAAACAATTCAATAAGAAAAAAAAAACACCAGGAAAGCAAGTATTTATGGCGTATAAAAAATGAAATGACAGAGGGAGAAAATGAGAATCAATTACGTTTGATGCTAATGTATCCCACTGATCCTTTCCTCTTTCCTTTGATCAGGTTGTCTTAAGTTATTTTGTTCTACTAAGGTCAAGGACTTTCCTGTAGCTCAAATGGTAAAGAATCTGCCTGCAATGCAGGAGACCTGAGTTTGATCTCTTGGTTAGGAAGATCCCCTGCAGAAGGAAATGGCAACCCACTCCAGTATTCTTGCCTGGAGAATTCCATGGACAGAGGAGCCTGGTGAGCTCCTCTGGGGTACATGGGGTCAAGAAGAGTCGGACATAATTGAGTTACTAACATTACTACTAAGGTCATAGAAGAGAGGTATAAGAACTGTAACCAAAACATCATCATGAATATTCTGATTCTTTAAATATTAATCCCACAAAGTTAATATCCAAAATCCACAATCTCTATGCACATCAATGGTGGCTCAAGTTACGGAGGTTGCCTAGCCAAGTCATTCTCCTTTAACTTTGAACCAAAAATACTCATCTTTGAAAAGATCACAATGATTAAGTGTGTGTAGTAGACCTGTCCCATCAGGGTGAAATATAGTTGGAAAAATGCCTAATTGGCTCTGACTACTGAAGGTCATCCTTTTATAAAGAATTAATCTTTTCAGCTCATATTTAACACCTTTAATTGAAAGTACATTTACTATAATTGATATGGCACAGGATACTCCTAATTTCAGGGAAGCTGAAAATAGGTATGATTTAAGGCCAGAAACTATATGCAACTTTCCAGGGCAAACATTAATAACTTGAGTTTCAAGACCCAGGTGACCTCTGATAACTTAAAAACTCTTTCAATCCTAAAAATAATAAAACAAAACAAAGAACAAACTCTTAAATTGGTTAAGGCACAACACCTCTGTATCACAAATGTAAATACCTACAGGGCTCAGGCAGGAAATTTCTTTTTTAAAATAGGTGATAGCATGGTTTAAAGATCAAAAAGTACAGTATAGTATGGGCATCCCTGGTAGCTCAGACAGTAAATAATTTGCCTGCAATCAAGGAGACCTGGGTTTAATCCCCAGGTCAGGAAGACCCCTGAAGGGAATGGCTACCACTTCCGTATTCTTGCCTGGAGAACTCCATGGATAGAGGAGCCTGGTAGGCTACAGTCCATGGGGTCGCAGGGTCAGCTACAATTGAGTGACTAAGCAACAGGCAGGTTCAGTGGGTATTCTGTGAAATCTAGCCTCTCAACTCCTTTTGTTCATCTGTCTGGTCCCCCTCACTGAGGCAATCATGCTATAGGCTTTCTGTGTATGCTTCATGAGATGTTTTACAAAATGCACCAGCAAATACACAGTGTTCTCACCAGCCTATTTAATACAGTGGGAGATGACAAGTGCATTCTATATCCACTGTTCTGCATCTTGCCTTTTATTAAACTTAATAATATACCTTGGAATTTCTTCATATTGGTTCACAGAGAGCTTTCTCATTCTGTTCTGTTTGTTTATAGCTACACAGTATTCAACTGTATGCTCTATCCTTCTTTAACCAGTTCCCATTCTATGAGCAGATTGTTTTCAGTCTTTCACTACTATGAACAATGCTTCAATGAATAACCTTGTTCTTAGGTCCCCTGGCAAATATGTGAGTATAAAAATAAATTTTCTGGAAGCAAATTGCTTGGTCAAAGGATATATGCATTCACATTTGATTTGACCGATACTGTCAAATTCCTCTTCATTTATGTTGCATCAATTTATACTCTCAGAAGCAATTTGAAAGCACCATTGCAGGCACTTTTAAATGAGTATGGCAGGAAGTATATTAAAAAAAAAAACAAAACAGCCAAAAAACAGGGAGATGCAGGGACTCTGCCAGCTGCAAAACATATTCCCCACTGAAAGGGGACAACCAGCACCAGCTGGTTAGGGTCAAGTAGGACTGGGGCTTAATTTTGTTAAATATTATTTTTCCACATCCATTCAAAGTAAGGAGTTCCAAGATACAGGCTGGCAAGTATTTTTCTTTTGGCTCTTTCAATTCATCCACAAGGGACATAGTGAACACTTTCGCTGAGGCAGCTGGCTAACAGGGTGGTGAAGACAGACAGGAGTGAACACACACCCCCTCCTGGTGAGGGAGGTGCAGGAGGCCTGGACAGCTGACGGATATATTTTACAGGGGTAGCACTTCTCCGCACCTCTTAATTTACCATGTCCAGACAGCCTGAAAGACTTACTGCTCTTAGAGGACTCCCAAAATAAAAGGCCAGCTCAGGACTATATGCATCCCTCCACTGCATGGTAATGTCTCTCAGCCTGTGCCAACAACCGTCCAGGGACACATGAGCCCCAAGAATCGGATCTGAGCAAGAGGCTGAGCAGCCCAAAGACCACTCGCTGCCAAAGGGCATCATAAACTCTAAGCACTGGCACTGCGTGCCCTCCGCCACAGGGTGCTCTGGAGTGAGGCTGAAAGCCAACCATTTCCTCAAGCTCTGAGGGGGAGGATACAGTTGGGGTGACACCACTCCTGAAAGATAATGCTGTGAAAGTGCTGCACTCAATATGCCAGCAAATTTGGAAAACTCAGCAGTGGCCACAGGACTGGAAAAGGTCAGTTTTCATTACAATCCCAAAGAAAGGCAATGCCGAAGAATGCTCAAACTACTGCACAACTGCATTCATCTCACAGGCTAGTAAAGTAATGCTCAAAATTCTCCAAGCCAGGCTTCAACAATACATGAACTGTGAACTTCCTGATGTTCAAGCTGGTTTTAGAAAAAGCCGAGGAACCAGAGATCAAATTGCCAACATCTGCTGGATCATGGAAAAAGCAAGAGAGTTCCAGAAAAACATCTATTTCTGCTTGATTGACTATGCCAAAGCCTTTGACTCTGTAGATCACAATAAACTGTGGAAAATTCTGAAAGAGATGGGAATACCAGACCACCTAACCTGCCTCTTGAGAAATCTGTGTAGAGGTCAGGAAGCAACAGTCAGAACTGGACATGGAACAACAGACTGGTTCCAAAGAGGAAAAGGAGTATGTCAGGCTGTATATCGTCACCTTGCTTAATTAATTTATATGCAGAGTACATCATAAGAAACACTGGGCTGGAAGAAACACAAGCTGGAATCAAGACTGCCGGGAGAAATATCAATAACCTCAGATATGCAGATGACACCACCCTTATGACAGAAAGTGCAGAGGAACTAAAAAGCCTTTTGATGAAAGCGAAAGAGGAGAGTGAAAAAGTTGTCTTAAAGCTCAATATTCAGAAAACAAAGATCATGGCATCTGGTCCCATCACTTCATGGGAAATAGATGGGGAAACAGTGGAAACAGCATCAGACTTTATTTTGGGGGGCTCCAAAATCACTGCAGATGGTGACTACAGCCATGAAATTAAAAGACACTCCTTAGAAGAAAAGTTATGACCAACCTAGATAGTATATTCAAAAGCAGAGACATTACTTTGCCGACTAAGGTCTGTCTAGTTGAGGCTATGGTTTTTCCTGTGGTCATGTATGGATGTGAGAGTTGGACTGTGAAGAAGGCTGAGCACCGAAGAATTGATGCTTTTGAACTGTGGTGTTGGAAAAGATCTTGAGAGTCCCTTGGACTGCAAGGAGATCCAACCAGTCCATTCTGAAGGAGATCAACCCTGGGATTTCTTTGGAAGGAATGATGCTAAAGCTGAAACTCCAGTACTTTGGCCACCTCATGCAAAGAGTTGACTCACTGGAAAAGACTCTGATGCTGGGAGGGATTGGGGGCAGGAGGAGAAGGGGATGACCAAGGATGAGATGGCTGGATGGTATCACGGACTCGATGAACGTGAGTCTGAGTGAACTCCAGGAGTTGGCGATGAACAGGGAGGCCTGATGTGCTGTGATTCATGGGGTCGCAAAGAGCTGGACGACTGAGCGACTGAACTGAACTGAACTGACACCACTCAAGGCCCCTGTAAGGGCAGGAAGGACAGATTTTCCCAGGATCCAGAGGTGGCCCCTCTCTTCTAAGCAACAGGGGATTTTCATAACCAATGACAGCCCTCTTCTTCCTTACTCTTCTCCAAGATTCCAGGTCAGGGCAAAGCTGTTGGTGTCCAAGGTAGTTCAGAGAGAGGCCACACACTCCGGCACCCCTGGAGTGTCTCCCCTTATCGGGAGCAGGATGGGAACCTTTCAAACATGTCGGGCTGGGAATCACTGGGGACAACATTCAGCTTCTTTCCTACTCTTGGCATTGGACTGAAGTCCTCTCCTATGGGTTTAGGAAAAGACACAGATTGTCTCTCCATACTAGGAGGTGAGCTGGCATAGATGACAAAATACCATGGATGATGGAGAGAAGTCCGACTTCAAATCTACCCTCTACTCGCCCTCTACTCGTCTGACCTGTGCTTTGTTTGCTCAGCTGTGAGATGGGGAAAATAACTAACACCATTTCCAATTTGCCAATACATGCTTGGTACTTCAGATCGTTACTTCATTCCATGGTCAAAATAACCCTTGAAGCAGGGACGATTCTTATGCCCTATTACTTGACAGACAAGGAAATGGAGGAGGCTTAGAAAGGGTAAAGGATATGTCCAAAACCAGGTGTCTGACAGCAGATCCGGACTAAATGTAGAACTTAATCAACATTACATATGATCTTCTCCAGTGCACAACCCTGAACCCGAGGCTCTACCAGCCCCTTAATTTGCAGGTGCTCCTAACTGGTCTCCATGTTCAAGCTCATGGTCTCCAGAGGATCCAGTCAGCTTGTTTCCTGGAAACCTGATCTTGTCACTCCCTTGTTCAAAGACTCCATTTCCATCCCTTTATTCTTAAAGCAAAATTCCAAATCCTTAGCATGACCCTCCAAGACTTGTGCCCACCGTCATCATCCACCTACCGTGACCTCTGGGCTCTGCCCTTTTTAAGCTCCTCCAATCATCCATTTCTCTAAAGCTCCACTACTACTGACTGAGGGCAGGTCACCATTATCTGCTGCACAAGAACAAATGATTTAATGACCAAAGAAGATACCATGCAGATACAAAGAAACTCCACTTAAAACGAAAAATGTGGCAGAAGGGAGAAGGGCCATAAAAGGTAAGGGTGCAACCCTTGGTAGATGAATGTGTAGCCCAGGAAGAAAAAGTACTTTGTGAGATGTGAAAAATGCCACAGTAGTGATAAAAGGAAGGACACCTACAACGTAAGGCCAGTAGCTAAAGAATCAGGGAGAGAAAAGAGAAGTCTACTGCGGCCAGCCTCTGGGCTTTCCCAGGGCAGGGTCTGCCAGTGAGCTAGTCAGACCAGCTGGACTCACCTGAGCTCACTGTCCGGTCCAGCCCCTCACCAGCTTCTTCCCTGTCTCATGCACAGTTTCCTCAGCTCCCCTTGCAGATTACACGAGCAGCGGGATAGCACTATGTGGCTCCCTCACAACACAAACAGGCGTCACGATGCCCTAAATTCTGAGGTGAGCAGTAGGTCATGCTTCCAGTCCGGAATGAGCCTGCACTCTTCCCAGAGAATGAAGAGAATGAGAGCTGACCTATGTAAAGTCACCCGGAAGACCCCAAGGTAAAGCTGTGCTTTAACAACAGTCACAGAGGAGGAAATATGAGACTAATTCTGATAAAGGAGCATTCCTTCTTTCTTGGCTCTCACACTATCCATCCTTCATACTCCTGTCAAATTAATCTTGCTCTGAGGTAAAGGTCCAATCAAGGAATCATATAATTTTACAGCCGAAAGGGGCCCTTGAGGTCATCTAGTCCATTTCCCTCATTCCTCGGGTGAGGAAACAGAAGCCAAAGAGATTAAGTGGCTTGCTTAAGACTACACAGCTGGTTAATTCACCCAACACTCCTTAAATCCTTATTGATCACCTACTAGGCGTCAGTCGTATCTTAGCAGCCATTACAAAGGACACTCAAACCAGGGGCTGAGGTTCCCAGATGACTGCTCTTTTAATCTCCACTGGTGGTCCTCAAAATGCAGGCAGGAGATGGAGGCATAATCTCTAAAGAAACAGGCTTTTTCACCCCAGTACACTCTTGCCCCTAGTTAAGAAGGACTGCATGCAAGGAGAGGTGTTACTGATGGGTATGGATACATTTTACCCATGACTGATATGGCAGCAGAAATAAAGGTGGAGAGCCACTGCTGTGCCCCCAGCCCTGAGTCCCAAACCCTGCCTGAAATCAAAGTTCTCCTACACGCATGTATCTCTATGCATCACAAGCCACATGTTCCAGGAGTGGGAGAACAGTAACTGAGTTCTATACCTCCCCTTCCTCCAACCCCTTGCCTCAAAAGAGCCTTCTGGATCTATGAGTGTCCTACAAAGTAAAAGTGAAAATACCTTTCAATATTATACCTCCAGGCACCCAGAAATATGCCAATGGCCTAGAAAGCATAAGTTGGTAACCTCCAGAATTCTATCTAGTCTATGTGAAGCCACGCAGCATGCGCAGCCTGTGATCACTGTCAAACAGATCAAGACATCACACTGTTCCTTTAAACAACAACGGAAAAAAAACAAACAAACCAAGAGCAGTGATATGTATATACACATACACATACACATACATACATATGTGCATGTGCAAGTGCACGCACACACACACACTCACTCACAAGGTTTTCTTTAAGGAAATTATCTCAACATATCCAAAAATGTGACCTTACATGGTGGTTGTCTGGAGGTTTTTTTTCAACCACAGACTACAGACTCTGAACCACCGTCCCCGCCCCACACCGGCTATAGAGCAACCCAAAGAACACTTCAGATCTGCAGCCTACAGGAAGCATACAGTCTGGCTACACATGATTCCACGCAGCGGACACTTAAATTAAAGCTGCATCTGCAGAGCCTTGCATACAGAAATTTCTGATGCTCTGTACCATGCTGGCACCGATGAATAAATCGCATGCAAAAATGATAAATAACCACCTTTTGCCACTGACAAAAAATAGTTTTCATCTGGAAACAATACAAACTGGGTTAAGGTTTTGTGCTTCTTTCACAGAAACCTCTTGAAAATCTCCATGCCTGCCAAGAAGATACACTGCTTCCTCTCCTCTACCTGATCCACTCTCCAATGTAAAGAAACACGTTTGATCCTGTTTTTTTCCAGTACACACTTTCAAAAATCAGGACAGACATACATATGTACCTACCACCAAGAAATTTTAAAGTGGTAACATTCTTCAGAGCTTAATACATCAATTTTAAAAAATGTTTGACATACACAATACAAAATCAGTTGTGTTACATCTGAGCTGTGGTAAATCATGAGCAAGTAGATTACTGTGTACGGGCTCTGCTTCCTGTCAAGATTTTGGAACTATTTCCTGGGTAGCAGTTCTTTTCAGCATTCACAATACCCAGTGAACGTATTTATTGAACCCATTTTCACCTACAGGGCAAAAGGGAGACAGAGTGACCGCACAAAAACCAGCTCATCTGCAGGGCTGGTGAGAGCAGTTAACACAGGCAAGCTGGAGTTCACGTTTTTGTTTATTTTTTCCAGCTCCAGATCCCCTTTAAACTGCCAGCACAGTGCTGCTTTTCATGGGCTAAAGCAATCTTGGCTACTCAAAATTCACCTCTCTAAAAGTCAGTTTATTCGTCCATTTTATCAAAGGATTGGACTAAACCATTTCTATTTATTTTATTTTTGGCCATGCCATGGGCATTCAGGATCTTAGATCCCTGACCAGGGATTGAACCCATAACCCCTGCAGAGGGAGTGCAGACTCTTACCCACTAGACTACCAGGGAAGTCCCCTGGAGCTCACATTATTTAGTAGCAGGAAGAATTTTAACATGCATTTCTTACTTAAGGGTTTTGTGTATGCCTTATGAATTCCCTGGTGGCTCATATGGTAAACCATCTGCCTACAATGTGGGGGACCTGGGTTTGATCCTTGGGTAGGGAAGATCCCCTGGAGGAGGAAATGCCAACCCACTCCAGTACTCTTGCCTGAAAAATCCTATGGGCGGAGGAGCCGGGTAGGCTACAGTCCATGGGGTCACAAAGAGTCGGACACGACTGAGTGACTTCTCTCTTGATGACAAACCACTGATAAAAGAAGCAGATTTCATGAACAATTGTATATGAAAGTTTGAAATATGCTAGGATTTCCTGCAAAAAACCCAGATTCATCTATGTTTCTGTGATAGAAACCTCTCTTCAGTGAATCAGGATCCTGTATCCATATGCCAAGTCAATTATACAATAAAAACATCAAGGTACCTCTAAGACATGGATTCAGTGAAAGTCCAATTAGGCTCTAGACATTGTGTCAGGGTCGGTGTATTTATGTAGCAGATATAGTATATGGGGAGATGGATAGGGCTGAACATATTTATGGGATTCTAGGAAGAGTTAATTTGCAAGACAATGGAAGTTTATTTCTTTAAGGCATAAACCATTACAAACTCTATTATGGGCAGGTAGCATCTCCTTTTCTATTTCTTTGGTTCGTTTAATTCTTGCAAAAAGAATGGCAAGTACTTTTAAAATCAAATCAAATACATAACCAAACACCTGATTACTAAAAATAATAGAAACTAGTTAAAATGAACACAGAAAGAGACATTACACATGCTTGAGATGTCAAATACTCCAAATAAGCACCAAATTTAGCTCTGTTTGCTTGCAACTAAGACAAAAATGGAAATACTGCATGATACAGTTCTTAGTTTATCAAAAAGGAAACATGAAAGGCACATTTTCTCCCCTCGGCATTAGTATCATGGAGAAATTTTTTATGGAAGCCCCTTCATAAGGGAAAGTGAGTAATGTCTTCAAATCTATGGTGTAAAAAGACAAACTTTTTTTCATATAAATGTCTTCAACTGCGTGATGCAAAAGATGGGATTTTTTTCCCCCATGTGCTGAAGGCACAATATTAAATCTTACCTGAATGATGGCATTTCTGCTGGGAGCTGAAATAATACAGCCAAGGTACATTGTTTCCTGATGATTTACCTCAATAGAGGGAGCTCAGAGAACCTGGAGAAATTAATGGCCAAGCAGACAGCTTCCTGAAACCCCCAAAGTGTCTTTGCCAAGTGCTGCTATGGGCAATTTCATGACTGAACTCTGACAAGTATTGGAAGGAGTCTGATGGTCTGTAGGATGTTGAAACATAGATCTTTCACTTTAGCTAAAACATATGTGGGAAGCAGAGGTAACATTCTTGCTGTGAACCTGTAGAAGACTGAATTATGATATGTCCTCTCCTAGAAAGCTGGCTAACCAGCTTAAGGGAGGTGGGCTGCAGGGTGTATGAAGGTCAAAAGGAGGCTTTGTGGCTGGCCAAAACCTTGCACACGTGCTCAGCTGAACACCGAACTCTGTCCCTTCAGAACAGAGAAAGGATAACTTTTTGCTTAAAAGCTTTATAAAGAATTTGTGCTACTAATCACAGGAGCAGACATAAAAGAACATTAGAAGAGCTGCAATAATGTAAAGTAAGCAGATGATAATAAAATTCTTTAAACCTTAAATGCATGATCACAAAAGTACCAAGAACCATGCTTTAACTTTCCTATTCTTTTAATTTCCCTATTGATTTATATGTATAATCCAATCCAGGGAGAGCTATACTAAAATAAGTGAAACAAACAAACGAAAAACAAAACAAATAAAAAGCCCTCAAGTTCATGCATATAGAGAAAAAATTGATGGTCACCAGAGATGGGGGTGGGGAAAATGGGCAAAGGGTCAAAAGAGACACCCTTCCAGTTATGAACTTAAATATGCCATGGGGGTATAATGTATAGTAAGGTGACTATAGTTGATAATACTGTACTGTATGGAATATTACTCAGCAATATGAAAGAAGAATAATGACATTTGCAGCTACATGGATGGACCCAGAGATCACCATACAAAGTCAAGTCAGAAAGAGAAAGATAAATATCATATGATATCACTTATATGTAGAATCTAAACTATGATAAAAATGAACTTATCTAAACAGAAATAGGATCAGAGGGATACAGAACAGCTTTGTGGTTGCCAAGCGGGGAGGGGGAGGGGGAAATTGATTGGGAGTTTGGAACTAACAGATGCAAAGTTTTATCTATGGAATGGATAAACAACAAGATCCTACTGTATAGCACAGGAAACTGTATCCAATATTCTATAATAAACCATGATTAAAAAAATATGAAAAAGAATACATATAGATATATATAACTGATATCACTCTGCTGTACAACAGAAATAATACAACACTATAAATAAAGTATACTTTAATACAAAATTTCTAAAATAATAATACTCTATATTTGAAAGCTGCTAACAGAATAAATCTTAAAAGTTTTCATCACAAAAAAATTCTGTAACTATGTACAGTGACAGATGTCACTGTGGCGAATATTTCACCAAACATACAACACTGAATCTTTATGTTGCACACCCGAAACTAATATAATGTATGTCAATTATACTTCAATAAAAATAAAATACCCATCCAATAAAGGAGAAAACTATAAAGGCATAATGAATAATAAATGTTAACAGCAGTGTCCTCTAGGTTAGAAACATAAGCACAGTTCTCCTTGGCTTTTCCACAGGTGAGATCTGAAGACAATTAAATTTAATGATAAATGAGGTTGAGCAACTATTTCCCCTTTTTGATCCATTTCAGAGAAATGGCCTATAATTAAATGTATTTACAAGCTAGTGTGGATGACCCTTTGGCAAAGACAGCATAAATCCTCAAGTTGGACATTTCTGAAATTACTTCGGCAAATGGCTATTTATAAAATACGCAGTTGCACAGAAAATAACCTTGTTACTAAGCATTTGATAGGTTGCTGATGGGCATCTGAAGGAAATAAATGTATATTAGAGCACATCAAGCCATACTTGTCAGGAGGCTGGATTAGGACAGGACCTTTATTCAGAGTAATGTGAAAACAAACAAAAAAAAATCCAAAACCTGTCTCAAGGCCAAAATAACCCAAAAAAACTTGGTTTTGAAACTTGCATTAAGTAATTCTCCAATTCTTGGCACTAGCAGGACTGAAATGAAGGAGTTCATTATTTGCATGATATGATTTAAAGTGAGGAAAATACCTGGAAATGTTTACAGGTATTTTTACAAAACTGATTCTCTTTTTAAATCTGAAGATCACCATGGGCAGGAGAATGGAAATCCGAACCTTGGTCTTATCTGCTTTCCCTGGATGCCCTTTCAAAAACCCGCCTATTGCTCTAAATGCATGACTATTACTATTAATACAAAATGGCCTGTAAAACAGCCACCTTGTAACACCTTCTTCCTTCTTATTGGATCCTGGCAAATCTTTGAAAGTCAACATTTACATTAAACTTTAGCAAACACTAAATTTATTTTGGGCCTCTGGAGCACTAATGTATGGCACTCACTACAATGTTTCAGAAAGAAACCATCCTTTCAACAGTCCTGCTGCTGCTAAGTCACTTCAGTCGTGTCCAACTCTGTGCGACCCCAGAGACGACAGCCCACCACCCTCCCCCGTCCCTGGGATTCTCCAGGCAAGAACACTGGAGTGGGTTGCCATTTCCTTCTCCAATGCATGAAAGTGAAAAGTGAAAGTGAAGTTGCTCAGTCATGTCTGACCCTTAGCGAACCCATGGGCTACAGCCCACCAGGCTCCTCCACCCATGGGATTTTCCAGGCAAGAGTACTGGAGTGGGGTGCCATTGCCTTCTCCTCAACAATCCTAGATAAATTAAATAAAATAGCATTGATGACTTGACCTAGAAATCAAACCATCCATATTGGAAAATCTCAAGTATCCACTCAGTTCACCAAAATTAGAAAGACCTGGGGCTGAATCATGAAGATTATACTTCAATGGTGTACACCACCTCCTCCATGAATGGCATATCTGAGGGCAAGGTTCAAAAGCAGATTGTGTAACATAATCTAATAACCTTATTCCAAATGTTCAAAACAGTTGCTGGTCCATATTGGAAAATCTCAAGTATCCACTCAGTTCACCAAAATTAGAAAGACCTGGGGCTGAATCATGAAGATTATACTTCAATGGTGTACACCACCTCCTCCATGAATGGCATATCTGAGGGCAAGGTTCAAAAGCAGATTGTGTAACATAATCTAATAACCTTATTCCAAATGTTCAAAACAGTTGCTGGCCTATGCTCAAACACATGCTGTACAATCATCAAATAATAAAACTGACTTTCATGTGTGAACTGTGGAACCATAACTCAAAATTTCAGTGATTTTGAAAAATATGCTGAGAATGTTTATTAAAAACACCCATGAGTGTTACTGCACCATAAAGTGAAGGACTTAGTATGACTGCACGCTTCATGCATTTTTCTTATCTAAAAATTAAGTTGACAGATATGCTTTTCATAAACGAAGTACTGCTACACTAGGGAGGGGACAGGAGTCCCGAAAGAAAAGTCAGGGGCCCTTTCCAAAATGATCAGGACTCTTTCCACTGGTTTGAGGCAAAATAAAATAATTATTGATTATTTGTCAAGTGTAATAAAATTTCAGATAATTAGTTGATAAAATAAGCAAGCCACTAAATATCCATAAGGAAAATAAAGAGCTGGTAAAGGTGAATGGTCATGAACACTCTAAGTAAAAATACAGAATCCAAAAGATGGGCCAGAGGAGCCATGAGGTGATGTCATGTCTTCCCCAGCATGCCCAGCAGGGCATCCGCCACATAGTAAGTTTTCCATAAATATTCAAGAAATCAAACAGAAGTAAATGGTACACTATTCCTCCTTACCAGCTGCATGAAAGAAAAGTGAAAGTGTTAGTTGCCCAGTCGTGTCTGACTCTTTTGTGACCCCATGGACTGTAGCCTGCCAGGCTCCTCTTCCATGGGATTTCCCAGGCAAGAATACTGGAGTGGGTTGCCATTTCCTCCTTCAGGGGATCTTCCTGACCCAGGGATCAGAACCACGTCTCCTGCATTCCAGGCAGATTCTTTACCATCTGAGCCACCAGGGGAGCCCAGCTGCATGACATTGCATTAAACAAAAGCACACTTAACACAACTTCTAGGTATGCAGGTAACCAACCCTACATCAATCCGCAAATAAGCTAAGAACTGTGTTTCTGGGCTATGGGCATTTAAGTTGCTATGCGAGCCAGAGCTATGATCAAACAGAGTAGATGTCACATTAGGAATGAATCCTAGAGGGAAGAGGGGTCTGCTGTTTAGTTGACCAAAGAGTTCAGAAGAGTTTTTCCATACCATCTTCCAGAAAAACCCAAACAAACTCTTTGGCCAACCCAATATATCGAAGAGATTTCTGGCCAAGAAGCCACTTGTCATAAGCAGTGAGCCAATAGTCAGCATCCAGGGTGGTGGGCTCAAACCAGATAAGACTCAAGTATAAGCTGTGGGCTGGGCGACTGAGCACCAAGGTTCTGGGTGGCTAAAAATCCAGTTAGGAGAGGCTTCTGCCACGCCACCTCTGCACTGTGCTTCAGGCTGCTGTAATGCCTACATGACACTTCTGTCCATTTCAATAAAGAAGGCAAGGGAGCACACCTCCTTACAACCAGCTTCTTCTCTACCTCGTGTCCTCTCCTACCTTCTATTCAAAATCTTCGAGTCGGTTTCATGTGGAGTCAAAGGACACAAAACATACTTGTTTCGCCTGGTCCTATCAGGTCTATCATAGCTTGAATTCTGAGGATAACATTCTTGAGTGCATACGCCAACTGTAACACTGATGTGCAACACTGACTAGTTATGGCATCTTTTAATTCATCTAATTTTCTAAGTCTTACTATTCTCATCTGTAAAATACAGTGAAGTGAAGTGGAAGTTGCTCAGTTGTGTCCACCTATTTGTGACCCCATGAACTATACAGTCCATGGAATACTCTAGGCCAGAATACTGGAGTGGGTAGCCTTTCCCTTCTCCAAGGGATCTTCCCAACCCAGGGATTGAACCCAGGTCTCCCGCATTGCAGGCAGATTCTTTACTAGCTGAGCCACAAGGGAAGTCCAAGAATATGGAGAGGGTAGCCTATCCTTTCTCCAGCGGATCTTTCTGACCCAGCAATCAAACTGGGGTCTCCTGCATTGCAGGCAGATTCTTTATCAACTGAGATATCAGGGAAGCCATACAATACAGTAGAAACTAAGTACTTCATAGGTACTGGTGCTGAAGCAACAAGGGATGCAAAGAGCCAACTCATCTGAAAAGACCTCGATGCTGGGCAAGATTGAAGACAGGAGGAGAAGGGGATGACAGAGGACGAGATGGTTGGATGGCATCACCGACTCAATGGACATGAGTTTGAGCAAGCTCCAGGAGATGGTGAAGGACAGGAAAGCCTGGCATGCTGCAGTCCATAGGGTCACAAAGAGTCAGACAAGACTGAGTGACTTAACAACTTCATAGGTAACTAAGAGGATCAGAAAGAAGGCATGGAGTGCCTGGTACACAGCAAGCATTCTAGTCGGTATTTTTGTTAAAAATCAACAACAGTAATAACAAATTTATTCTTTAGCCTTTGAGTTCCTCATATCAGATATTGGCCCCTGCCCTGAGATCTGTTCTTTCTTAACCCTTCACCTGAGCAGTACAGGCATCCAATCCTCCACAGAGTCCTCTACAGTAGATTCTAACCACAAGACCCAATACATAACAAGAGGTCAGGGAGGAAAGGCCTCTGCACCTCCTTGAGAATCCAGGGATGGCTGAATCAATGGACAGGCGGAGAATGACACTCTCCATCTGAGAGTTTGAAGAGATGGAAACGGGCTGCTCTGGAATCCTGGATGACCTTCAGAAAGTGAAATAAATCCATGAAGGGCTGAGAATTCTCCTGACAACCCATCCTACCACCCTTCATCTTATGAATAATTTAAATTTTCCACTTCATTTCATCCAATCAAAGACCATGGTTTATGTTAAGGTAGAGAGGCTTAGCAGAAGATTGAAACAATACCTGGGGTACAAAATCCCACTTGCCAGATGAGGGAAATTCCCTGAGGAAAAAGACACAACAGAAGCACTCATTTTGCTGATGGCCTGACCGGCATTTCTGACTCCTTTGCACCAGAAGACACTCTCCCCCTCCATGCTCCTCCCAACACGTCATTCCTATTATATACTCTTCACCATCGAGGGCTTCCACGGACTCATGAAGGCCTGAGGGAACGGTGCCCCAAGCTCAGAGTGCTGTGTAATTGTGACTCTCATCATCACTGTTATTACAGATCTGTCATCAGAAACGTTCTCGGCTATTAGAGACAGCATGGCGCATTATGAAGCTGGCATTTCCATGTTTTGTGTTCCGAACATTAAAACCAGTTTGGCTCACCAAGTGAGCAAGCAGCGGGTGCCGTGCTAATTATATAACTTTTCAGAACACTAATAGGATCTCCTACTGGGCCAACTGGGAGGGGAAAAATACAATACTCATTTTTGTCTGTGCTTCAGCAAATTGATCTCCTCTCAGCCCGTTGATGTGACCATTAATAAAAACACTTAAAAATGACCCGAAAGGTTTTTTATGAACTAGAGCCTGGAGCTGGCTGCCAACAGCTATGTATTTTAGAAAACTTGGAGCTGGTACCAAAGGTGGCTGTTAATGATTCAAGCTTGTTCTAGCAGTCTCCTATGTCCAGAATGTTGTTTATGCTTCCAATTGGTTATGGATGAAAAAAAGATTCCTACTCTTAAGGATTTTGTAGAGCTAAAAATAAGGATGCCTGTGATGACAGTCTTGCTTTGCTTGGGACACATAAAGACTTGATTTAGTTTCACTTCAGTATCTTGAATGTGATCACCAACACACTTTCTTATAAGCTCTTTTCAATGTTAGAATAGTAATTTCAAGGAATATTACTACTTTTGCAATTCTAAAATATTCTAATGGGTAGTTCTTGAAAGCAAATCAGAGAGAAGAGTTGGATCCTTTCCTACCTTGCCCTCCCTTGCTACTGACAAGAATAACAAAGTAAAAATATGCATCAAATATAATTATTTAAATTTCAAGCACCATATATAACCGGCAATTTAATTGGGAAGATGAGATCAAATCTATCTGAGTGAGTTTTAAATGAGGCAAACAGAGAAACTCATTCAACTTACATATATGACACATGTAGGCAACATAAGTCTTGGGAGGAGAGAGCGGACAGACAAAATGATATACAGACTGTGCCCAGTGGGTTTATGACCAGTCACAGAATTCAGAGCTGGAGAGAAACTCTACATGTGAGCAAACTGACGCTCATTCAAGGTGTCTACTCTGCGGTCCTTAAGACAATTCCTGTCTCAGATACTGGGACCAGAAACACCTCTTTACCTTCAAATGTTTATCCCACCTGTGACTCTCCATCCCCAGCATCCTCTCCCTAAACACGCACACTTAGAGAAAACCTGAGGTCACTCCCAGACTTCATATTCCCTAAAATAAACTGGCAAGTAAACGCTCTGCGTAGAGAAAATTCAAATCTCTCAAGAAAGGGAAAAAATGACTAAGGAATGTCCATGTCCCTTTATGTGCTTCTTACATTAAAATAGACAAGGGCAGATTTACTAAAGATCAATGCATAATTCCAAATATTTTTCTGTGGGATTAGCCCAGATCTGTGTGTATACTGTGCCAAGACCAAAACCACAGTTCTCTGAAGGCTGGACAGGGAGAGGACTTGCCACCCTGGTGGGAAGATGGTGAAGCTGGCAAAGGAGGCTCAGAGTGGGCTCCCCATCATTAACTCACCCCAGTGCTTCTTAGTCATTCAGGCGTTAGACCCCAGGACCCCATCTGAAGCAGAACCATGTCACCGTGTGCCTCTGTGGGAAACAGAGGTCCCAGCATTGACTCCCCTTGGAATCAGGCAAGCCTGATGATACTGGCCCTAGATTTGAGAGCTCTGCTAAGCTCTGTCTGAAACTGGGCTCACGATTCTTAAGTGGCACAATATTGTTTACTCATGCCAACAGACAACAGATCCTGGGGCAGAGATGTGAATGGAAGAAGGCGACATACAGTTCCAAGCTTGTCTGGGTATCTCTGTCTGGCTGAGCACTCAGAAGAGTGGAACCCTCTGGATACTTATAAGTGAAATGTTTCCCACAGATGCCCTGCTTCTGCTCCCTAAAAGCCGGTAGGGACACCCAGCAACTAGATTCCTTCCGCCACTACAGAGGAGGAGTAAGGGTGAGAACTTGCGCACTGTCTTTTTAGGGAGAACTTAGGAAAGGAGAGGAAACAGACTGCTGTGAAGAGGCTGCTCCTCCGCATCTCAGTATTAAAGGGACGATCTGAGAGCACTCGAAAGAGGAAATAACAATCGCCGGGCTGCAGCAGGTAATCACTAAGAACAAATAAGTTCGGAATAACTAATTTCTTTTCTTTGCTATTTTAATAAACTTTTCAATTTCAAGGGAAAGCCTTAGGCTTGCTTTGTTAAGACTAACACACATTTGGGGACATAGAGTGAATTCTTTCAGGTAATAATAGAAATTTCAATTTCTTCTTATTAGGGGTAAGTTATTTTTCTGAGCTTGGACATCCTATAACAATCAAAGGGTCTTTCATGCCCTCTCTGACTTTGTCTATCTGGGGATTATGAGATCTGGCTGAGCAGAAACACAAACTAAAAATCCAATTACTACTTTTTTAATCTCCCAAATTAAAGTAGCAAAGATTACTAAATGATAGTAGGAAACAGGAAATGCTCACAAGGATACAGTGCCTTCGACTTTCTTTTGCTGCTATTGGGAATACACTCTTTTTTGATAGGGCTCTTTGGCAATGTTGCCAAAATTTAAAAGTAGTCATACTCCTTGATCTACTAATTGTATATCTATGAATCTGACATATAAAATGAAAAAGTTGATGGTTTTCTGTATAAGGCCAGTCTTTACAGCATTAATTCTGTAACAAAAATCTAGAACCAAATTAAATCCCCAATGATAGGGAGACAGTTAAATAAGCTGCAGTTGGATAACAACCAGATGCAATATTATGTAGCTATTAAAATGTCATTTATAAAGGATTTTTAATGACATGAGAAAATGGTTCTAATGTAATACTAAAGAGCAGAAGACTGCATATATAGTATAATTGGAACAACAAAAAATATATAAGCAGAGTAAAACAAATAGAAGGAAATACACCAAAATGTTGACTGTGCTTATCTTGAGTCATGGTTCAATGGTTAATCATTTTCTTTCTTATAATGTTCTGTATTTTTCAATTTTTCTCTAATGAACAGGTATTACTTTCATAATACAGGGGGAAAAATTCTCTTTAAAAAGATCCATTAAGACTTGAAAGGGAAGATGTGCTACAATAATTCAACATCATTTGGTAAAAAAAGACTGAAAAGAAAAACGAGAGAATTGAGTTCAAACTGTAAAAAAAAAAAAAAAAAGGCAACAACCAGTGAGTGCTTTTGGAAAAAAACAGTGAAACAAGGATCCTTGGGTGAGGTTTAGATGATAATATGAAAACAAATAGACTAATGTTACCTGAAGCTAAACAGAGTAGGTTACAAAGTCATGTTTATGGTAATAATTACAAATATATGCATAAGCATAGAGAAAGTGCTTGAAAGAATCAATAGGTATATGGTTTAGGTGGGAAATAATTTCAGCTTATTCTTTTGAGCCCTCCTCAAAACATTATTTTTATTATAACAAACTTTTGACAAGTTTTCAGTTCACTGTACAAATAAGGCTGCAACTATGTATCCGTAAGGACAACAAAAATGAGCACTGACCTTTACCTTACGGCCACACACAAAAATTAGCTTAAAATATAAGCAACTCTAAGTGTAAAACCCAAAATAGTAAAACTTTTGGGAAAAAAGAGGAAAATATTTGCAGGCTTGAGGTAAGAATTTCTTAAATAGCATATGAAAAGCACAAACCATTAATAAATCAATAAACTTTTAAAAATCTAAGTTTAAAACTTTTTAAAGGACACTATTGAGAAACCAACAGGAAAGCAAAGTATGAGAGACTACATAATCACAATACATACCTCTGACAAAGAACACATTCAGGATATAAAAGGGATCCTACAACTCAGTAATAAAAAGACAGTTCAGTAAGATATTGACACAAGATTTTTAAAGATAAAACAAATGGCTGTTAGACACATGAAAAATGCTAAATTTCTCTAATCAGCGATATGAAAATTAAAACCATGAAGAGATCCTACTACACACCTCTTAGAATGGCTGAAATTTAAAAGACTGACCATACCAAGTACTGGTACCATACTTGGCACACTGGAAGTGGCAGTGGAAACCGCACTCCCGTAGAGTGCTGATGAGGGTGGAGAATCCACTTTTGAGAACTGTTTCGGCAGTGTCTTTAAAAAGATAAACACACACCTACCATCTGACCCAGCTATCTACAATAAGTGTTTTCCCAAGGGAAATCAAAATATAGTCCACAGAAAGACTTGCACATGGATATCCACGGCAGCCTGACTCATAATAGTTAAAAAAAAAAACTCGGGAATAAAGCAAACATCCATCAGCAGGGGAGTGAACAAACAAAATGAGGTAGATCCATAAAATGAAATACTACCCAGCAATAAAAGGGAGTAAACTGTTTATATGTGCAACAAAATGGGGAATCTCAAAACAATTAGGTTGGGTTAAGAGATGTCTCTCTTTCAGCACATGACAATGCCAGCTGATAAAGATACACAGGTCGCATGCATGCACCGCCTACTCCCTTAGATTTTATGCATTATCCGAATGGAGGATACAGTATACCTCCTAATACTTCCTATCATTGAGTCCACTCTCAAAAGAGCTTCTATCCAATTCTTTCTCAGTAATAAATCTAAATAATGTCTTGGTTTCTAAATTATACAGCATACAGGACGGTAAGAATCTGCTTCATTTATCCTTTTAATAAGTATTTAATAAGCTCTTCTAATAGGAGGGATGTATGAGACATAGAACATACAGAGATAAACAAAACAGACACACAGTCATGGTTACTAAAGTTGACAATATTGTATTATATACCTGAAAAGTGATAAGAGCGTAGACCCTGAAAGTGCTCATCACAAGAAAAAAATTGTAACTATGTGTGGTGATGGATGCTAACTAGATTTACTGATCATCTTTTAATACAAATATTGAATCATTATGTTGTATACTTGTAACTAATATAATGTTATATGTCAATTATATTGCAATAAGAAAAGGAAGTAAATTTTGATCATGTACATGGTTAAATAAAGAAGTGGCTAAGCATTTAATTTAACTAAAAAAGAAAAAACCCACAGATCTGGTCCTTGTCTGCCGGGACCTTACTGCCTAGTAAGAAGCCAGGATCGAAATTACCAGGAGTCTCCCAGAGCAAGTGATTCATGCCAAAACCAAACATGAGTACTTGTGATGCACATTTGCTAACACTAAAATTAAAAAAAAAAAAAATGCAATCCTTCCAACTCCAAAGCAAAACTCTTAGGGATGTATTAAAAACACAGCATTTAATATAATCAAAGTTCTAAATCACTGCAGATGGTGACTACAGCCGTGAAATTAAAAGATTCTTACTTCTTGGAAGGAAACTTATGACCAACCTAGATAGCATATTCAAAAGCAGAGACCTTACTTTGCCAACAAAGGTCCGTTTAGTCAAGGCTATGGTTTTCCCAGTGGTCGTGTATGGATGTGAGAGTTGGATTGTGAAGAAAGCTGAGCGCTGAAGAATTGATGCTTTTGAACTATGGTGTTGGAGAAGACTCTTGAGAGTCCTTTGGACTGCAAGGAGATCCAACCAGTCCCTTCTGAAGGAGATCAACACTGGGATTTCTTTGGAAGGAATGATGCTAAAGCTGAAACTCCAGTACTTTGGCCACCTCATGAGAAGACTTGACTCACTGGAAAAGCCTCTGATGCTGGGAGGGATTAGGGGCAGGAGGAGAAGGGGTCGACAGAGGATGAGATGGCTGGATGGGATCATCGACTCGATGGATGTGAGTCTGAGTGAACTCCAGGAGATGATGATGGGCACGGCAGCCTGCTCGTTGGCATGCTGTGATTCATGGGGTCGCAAACAGTCAGACACGACTGAGCGACTGAACTGAAAGGATGTATTTACCTCAGGCTTACAGAAGAGGAAGCCATTAATCACATCTAGTCCTAAAGTAATTCTGCTCAAGCTAAAAATACTTCTCATATTGTATGGTTCAGAATCATGGGGTGTAAACCAAATACCTGGGGGAAATACTAGAGGCCTTTTTGCGTGTGACTGTGTGATCTATCCGCATAGATCCTTCTCTGCAGCAGGTGTGCAAAGGAGGACACCTCCATCTGAGTGTTGCACAAATCAGCTTCTTGGATGTTCCTGTGAGAATGGCAACAGTGCCAGCCGCTCACCTAGCATCTGCACACGAGACTTCTCTTTGCACAATGCTCTGCAATTGGCACTGTGGCTGTCCGGACTCTTAACTTGGAGTTACGGCTCTTCTCTTCCTGCCTAAAGCCCCTCCTTAACTTCTCTAAGCTCAGGGCCCTCTCTGAGTTGTTGAGAAGAAAGAAGAGAGACCTGAACCTGGTTTAGCCCCTGAAGAGATTCCTTTATGCTGTAATTCAATGAGGATAAGCCCTTGACCTCTAAGGAGGGTCAATGTAAGGGAATAACAGTTTAACAGCACTTTTTTTTTTTTTGCACTTTTTGCAAATATACAGGTAGTCAAGCTTTCTGCTATGTTATCCAGAGAGCTTTATAGAAAAAAAAAAAACCAAAAACACACACACGAGGTAAATTTCTCTTGAATTTAGTTTCAAGCAAAAGTTTGCCCCTCTATGTAATCTTTTAATGGTACAGGTTTGTTTTATCAGAAAAAGAAAACTACACAGACAACTATACTTTCCCAGTTGCTAAGAAGCTGGGAACTAAATTTACTTCTCAGTGATGGTAATTATATCACTTTGGGTTCCTGGTCCAATTATCTTTCCACTCTCAAAATAGCTTTAATAAAATAGATAGCCAACATGAGTTTGCTGTATGGCTCAGGAAATTCAAACAGGGTCTCAACCTCGAGGGGTGGGAGGGAGATGGGAGGGAGGTTCAAAAGGGAGGGGATATATGTATACCTATGGCTGATTCACATTGAGGTTTGACAGAAAACAACAAAATTCTGTAAAGCAATTATCCTTCAATAAAAAACTTAAAAGGAAAAAAAGCTCATTTTTTAAGCTTCGTTTTCTCTCTCCTCCTTGATGTTTCCCTATTGGAAATTATCTCAGGTCTTCTCTGGAAAAAGGTAAAGTAGAAATAAGTCATTCATGTACAACATGTGATTAAACAATGCTCATCTGAGTTCTGGTACCTCTAAACATCTCTATGGCATATCACACCAATTCCCTTTTTCCAAGTCATTAATCAATATGCTATTTTCCATGCACATCAACAAAGCTCTTCTAGTTGAGAAATTCTTGCTTGGCTTCAGTTCAGTTCAGTCGCTCAGTAATGTCCGACTCTTTGCGACCCCATGAATCGCAGCACGCCAGGCCTCCCTGTCCATCACCAATTCCTGGAGTTCAGACTCACATCCATCGAGTCGGTGATGCCATCCAGCCATCTCATCCTCGGTCGTCCCCTTCTCCTCCTGCCCCCAATCCCTCTCAGCATCAGACTCTTTTCCAGTGAGTCAACTCTTCACATGAGGTGGCCAGAGCACTGGAGTTTCAGCTTCAGCATCATTCCTTCCAAAGAAATCCCAGGGCTGATCTCCTTCAGAATGGACTGGTTGGATCTCCTTGCAGTCCAAGGGACTCTCAAGAGTCTTCTCCAACACCACAGTTCAAAAGCATCAATTCTTTGGTGCTCAGCCTTCTTCACAGTCCAACTCTCATATCCATACATGACCACTGGAAAAACCATAGCCTTGACTAAACGGACCTTTGTTGGCAAAGTAAGGTCTCTGCTTTTCAATATGCTATCTAGGTTGCTTGGCTTAAAATGACCCAATTTAAGTTTGTCTGGTTTTTTTTCTCACAATGTTTACTCCCCCATTTCCAACAGGCGGCATACTCTCAAAACATAATATGTGGAACATATGAGACTATTCAGAATTTCCTATGAATTACATGTCCACGTCCATCAGCACCCCTGCCATACAGAACCTGATGACTAGCCCCTCTGAGATGTTTCTGTTCTCTGCCAGAGGACAACATGGACCCAGAGAGGAAAATTAGGCAGGAACCAAAAGCAACAGAGGAAGGAAATATGAGGCCCCCCCCACCCCGCCCAAATCAGATCAACCAAAAATAAGTTGAGAAGCCAGAGTGTGAACTAGGGCTCTGGGAATGGCGTCAGGGAATCAAGCAGTAGACGAAAAGCCAACAAGGACAGATCCTAAGCAAAGGCCTACTGTGGAGATCACTGACTGAAGCTTATGGGGCTTCAGCAGGTGCCTCGATTCAGTGTTTAAATACACGGGTTTTAGTGGTGGATTTTAGATTTCTCTTCATGTTTTCTGGCTTGAATCGGGGCTCACCACCTTCACTGCTTGATTTCTCACAAATACCTAAGTGTTTCAATGAGTAATAAGCAGACGTTAACACTGCAAAGGGGTCAAATAAATATAAATTATTTTCTGAACATTTATGGCCGTTTTCATCCATCTGCTTTGCCACTAGATTAGCATCAGCTACCTACCTACCTACCTAGCTATGGAAAAGTTCTCCCTCTAGAAACTGCCCTTGAACATAGCCCATATTTCATGGTAAAAGCTAGAAATATCTTCCTTTTGTACATTCAAAACAGCAGACAAATATGTTATGACATAAATTCATATTTCAAGTCAGATGAACACTGCTCAAACGTAGGGTTATGATGAGCCTGGACATTCATGGAAAAACACTAACAACAGAGACAATGAGTTATAAGGATTCCAGTTCTAGCTCCCTGCCTTCTAATCTAGGAGACAGCAAACTCACCTAAACTGCATCCAAAATGCTGTGTAAATGTTAAATTGTATATAGGGAGGCAGCCCATAACTTTAGTCTGATTTTTGAAAGAATAGACATCTCCTCAAATGGTTAAAAGCTATTACCCTTTTGACCCACTGGACCCTACTGCCCAACTCCACCTCATCAATCTTCAGCTACAGAACCTTGACTACAAATGCACAACCCAGCTCAAAGGGTACTTTTTACTCATAAACAGAGTATGTTTCCCTTTATCTTTTAGCTTGCTTTATTCATTTCTATACCCTAAGCACAGTGCCTGACATATGGTGAAAATAACAAAAAAAAAATTGTTGAGCAAATATATTTAATTAATCTGAGTTGTCGTATCTATTAGTCATTGATAGCAAAAAAAAAAAAAAACTCACCAATAACTAACAGTAGTAAATCTAATCTGGAGGCCAAAGAATCCTAATTTTTTTTTAATTGAAAATAAATATAAACCACAGTAATAGAAGCAATTAAGCGTGTATGTACAGAGAAGAGGCAAACAAACAACCCCCCAGATATAACTATACAATATTTCTTTCCCTGCTTGATTAAATCGTATCGCAGCTGTTTCTAAGCCTTAAAACACATAAGCAATGCAAATGTGGATTTTTTTTCTGCAAATTCTCCTTGCAGGAATGAGACAGCAGGAAGAAGTTCATGAGTCACAGTGAAGTCAGAAGCACAAAGCAGGCACAACTTCTCATCACTGCCGAAGATGCGGGCCACTGCTAAGACCACCACAGTCCTTTTGCAAGCCTTTCCCTGGTTTCTCCCTGGACCACTCTTCTCAAAAGCAGATGCTGCTTACTCTGCAAAGATTTTTAGTTTCTCCCAACTTCTGACCTTGTACTTTTGGCAGCATTATCATGTATACATGAAAACTAGAGGGTTCTAATTTTCGTTTTTTATGTGAGCTCAGGAGGGTGCAGATTAACCAGTATAGAAATCCCCTAGGACGAGGATCTCACCATTTTTATAAAAACTCTTATTA
>SJYC01046132.1:0-37135 GCA_006408675.1 Madoqua kirkii
GCCTAAAGCCCCTCCTTAACTTCTCTAAGCTCAGGGCCCTCTCTGAGTTGTTGAGAAGAAAGAAGAGAGACCTGAACCTGGTTTAGCCCCTGAAGAGATTCCTTTATGCTGTAATTCAGTGAGGACAAGCCCTTGACCTCTAAGGAGGGTCAATGTAAGGGAATAACAGTTTAATAGCACTTTTTTTTTTTTGCACTTTTTGCAAATATACAGGTAGTCAAGCTTTCTGCTATGTTATCCAGAGAGCTTTATAGAAAAAAAAAAAACCAAAAACACACACACGAGGTAAATTTCTCTTGAATTTAGTTTCAAGCAAAAGTTTGCCCCTCTATGTAATCTTTTAATGGTACAGGTTTGTTTTATCAGAAAAAGAAAACTACACAGACAACTATACTTTCCCAGTTGCTAAGAAGCTGGGAACTAAATTTACTTCTCAGTGATGGTAATTATATCACTTTGGGTTCCTGGTCCAATTATCTTTCCACTCTCAAAATAGCTTTAATAAAATAGATAGCCAACATGAGTTTGCTGTATGGCTCAGGAAATTCAAACAGGGTCTCAACCTCGAGGGGTGGGAGGGAGATGGGAGGGAGGTTCAAAAGGGAGGGGATATATGTATACCTATGGCTGATTCACATTGAGGTTTGACAGAAAACAACAAAATTCTGTAAAGCAATTATCCTTCAATAAAAAACTTAAAAGGAAAAAAAGCTCATTTTTTAAGCTTCGTTTTCTCTCTCCTCCTTGATGTTTCCCTATTGGAAATTATCTCAGGTCTTCTCTGGAAAAAGGTAAAGTAGAAATAAGTCATTCATGTACAACATGTGATTAAACAATGCTCATCTGAGTTCTGGTACCTCTAAACATCTCTATGGCATATCACACCAATTCCCTTTTTCCAAGTCATTAATCAATATGCTATTTTCCATGCACATCAACAAAGCTCTTCTAGTTGAGAAATTCTTGCTTGGCTTCAGTTCAGTTCAGTCGCTCAGTAATGTCCGACTCTTTGCGACCCCATGAATCGCAGCACGCCAGGCCTCCCTGTCCATCACCAATTCCTGGAGTTCAGACTCACATCCATCGAGTCAGTGATGCCATCCAGCCATCTCATCCTCGGTCGTCCCCTTCTCCTCCTGCCCCCAATCCCTCTCAGCATCAGACTCTTTTCCAGTGAGTCAACTCTTCACATGAGGTGGCCAGAGCACTGGAGTTTCAGCTTCAGCATCATTCCTTCCAAAGAAATCCCAGGGCTGATCTCCTTCAGAATGGACTGGTTGGATCTCCTTGCAGTCCAAGGGACTCTCAAGAGTCTTCTCCAACACCACAGTTCAAAAGCATCAATTCTTTGGTGCTCAGCCTTCTTCACAGTCCAACTCTCATATCCATACATGACCACTGGAAAAACCATAGCCTTGACTAAACGGACCTTTGTTGGCAAAGTAAGGTCTCTGCTTTTCAATATGCTATCTAGGTTGCTTGGCTTAAAATGACCCAATTTAAGTTTGTCTGGTTTTTTTTTTCACAATGTTTACTCCCCCATTTCCAACAGGCGGCATACTCTCAAAACATAATATGTGGAACATATGAGACTATTCAGAATTTCCTATGAATTACATGTCCACGTCCATCAGCACCCCTGCCATACAGAACCTGATGACTAGCCCCTCTGAGATGTTTCTGTTCTCTGCCAGAGGACAACATGGACCCAGAGAGGAAAATTAGGCAGGAACCAAAAGCAACAGAGGAAGGAAATATGAGGCCCCCCCCACCCCGCCCAAATCAGATCAACCAAAAATAAGTTGAGAAGCCAGAGTGTGAACTAGGGCTCTGGGAATGGCGTCAGGGAATCAAGCAGTAGACGAAAAGCCAACAAGGACAGATCCTAAGCAAAGGCCTACTGTGGAGATCACTGACTGAAGCTTATGGGGCTTCAGCAGGTGCCTCGATTCAGTGTTTAAATACACGGGTTTTAGTGGTGGATTTTAGATTTCTCTTCATGTTTTCTGGCTTGAATCGGGGCTCACCACCTTCACTGCTTGATTTCTCACAAATACCTAAGTGTTTCAATGAGTAATAAGCAGACGTTAACACTGCAAAGGGGTCAAATAAATATAAATTATTTTCTGAACATTTATGGCCGTTTTCATCCATCTGCTTTGCCACTAGATTAGCATCAGCTACCTACCTACCTACCTAGCTATGGAAAAGTTCTCCCTCTAGAAACTGCCCTTGAACATAGCCCATATTTCATGGTAAAAGCTAGAAATATCTTCCTTTTGTACATTCAAAACAGCAGACAAATATGTTATGACATAAATTCATATTTCAAGTCAGATGAACACTGCTCAAACGTAGGGTTATGATGAGCCTGGACATTCATGGAAAAACACTAACAACAGAGACAATGAGTTATAAGGATTCCAGTTCTAGCTCCCTGCCTTCTAATCTAGGAGACAGCAAACTCACCTAAACTGCATCCAAAATGCTGTGTAAATGTTAAATTGTATATAGGGAGGCAGCCCATAACTTTAGTCTGATTTTTGAAAGAATAGACATCTCCTCAAATGGTTAAAAGCTATTACCCTTTTGACCCACTGGACCCTACTGCCCAACTCCACCTCATCAATCTTCAGCTACAGAACCTTGACTACAAATGCACAACCCAGCTCAAAGGGTACTTTTTACTCATAAACAGAGTATGTTTCCCTTTATCTTTTAGCTTGCTTTATTCATTTCTATACCCTAAGCACAGTGCCTGACATATGGTGAAAATAACAAAAAAAAAATTGTTGAGCAAATATATTTAATTAATCTGAGTTGTCGTATCTATTAGTCATTGATAGCAAAAAAAAAAAAAAAACTCACCAATAACTAACAGTAGTAAATCTAATCTGGAGGCCAAAGAATCCTAATTTTTTTTAAATTGAAAATAAATATAAACCACAGTAATAGAAGCAATTAAGCATGTATGTACAGAGAAGAGGCAAACAAACAACCCCCCAGATATAACTATACAATATTTCTTTCCCTGCTTGATTAAATCGTATCGCAGCTGTTTCTAAGCCTTAAAACACATAAGCAATGCAAATGTGGATTTTTTTTCTGCAAATTCTCCTTGCAGGAATGAGACAGCAGGAAGAAGTTCATGAGTCACAGTGAAGTCAGAAGCACAAAGCAGGCACAACTTCTCATCACTGCTGAAGATGCGGGCCACTGCTAAGACCACCACAGTCCTTTTGCAAGCCTTTCCCTGGTTTCTCCCTGGACCACTCTTCTCAAAAGCAGATGCTGCTTACTCTGCAAAGATTTTTAGTTTCTCCCAACTTCTGACCTTGTACTTTTGGCAGCATTATCATGTATACATGAAAACTAGAGGGTTCTAATTTTCGTTTTTTATGTGAGCTCAGGAGGGTGCAGATTAACCAGTATAGAAATCCCCTAGGACGAGGATCTCACCATTTTTATAAAAACTCTTATTACACCTTTCTCTGGAGAGGCTGTTTTAAAGCCTTTATTCTTATCTGCAAAGTGTTAAAATGCATTATGTCTATTTCTCTTTGACTCAACAACTTTACTTTTAAAATTTCCATTCAATTTATTTAAACTACTAAAACAAGACAAAACTAGAGTTCACCCATTTCTAGCCCCCCTCAGTCAGGGGCTATAGACTCCCAATCAGGTTCTTCATATCTTTGAGCTTGTTTATATTATTTGTTTGTCTGCTTTAGATTCCACGTGTAAGAAAGGTCATGTTAGTCTTTGTCTTTTTCTGACTTTATCACTCAGCATAATGCTCTGGAGGTTGCAAATGTTACAAATACCACTATTTTATTCTTTTTAAGGGCTAAATAATGTTCCACTGTACATATATCCCACATCTTCTTTATCCATCCATCCGCTGATGGGCACCTACATTGTTTCCATATCTTCTAATTCAAGAGTTCAGGATACCTTACCATTTATTCACATCTTCTCTTTCACTGATATCTTGCAGTTTTCAAAATACAGCTCTTTCACCTCATTTTTGAAGTTCTGTGTTCATCCATCAATCTCTTCAGTTCAGTAAGCATCTTTATGACCATTACTTCAAATTCTTTATCAAGTAAATTAATTTATCTCTGTTTTATGAAGGGTTCTTTTGTCCCCTTGAGGTTTTATCTTGTTCTTTCATTAACATATTACTGTTTCTTTGTTTTAACTTTATATATATATAGTAGATGAAACAACTACCTCTTCCCATCTCGAAGGAGTAGGAGATGAACTTTTCTGTTCAGCCATGCCCCAGCTCTTCATTTCTCAAATTTCTGTGCTTGTCAAACAGCCCATTATATTTTAACAGCTCTCAGTAGTTGAAGATGTGCCAAGACCTGTCAGTGTCTCACCACCACCTGGGTTCAGGTTGACTATAACCCAGATCCTCAAGAAGCAGTTTTAAAATGTATACAAATATATACAATCTTGAAGGGACCTAAGTGTAAAACCCCCTGCTGGCTACTTGAGCTAGACGATCAGAGGTGTCCCCTGGGAAGCAGTCACAAAAATTAGGGCTCCAGATAATGGGATAAGGTCTTCTGTGGGTGTTGTTGGCAAGAAGGCAGTGGGAGTGTGCTAGGACTGTGTCCACAGCCCAGCTCCACAGGCCACTACATGTATCCACAGGCTACTGAAAATGTATCATTTTTATATGGCTCCTTTTTTTTCTGAGTTATCAGGAACATAAAGAAATAACAGCTGACTTTTGAGAGATAGAGGAAAGGTCTCTGCAATACTATTGAGTACATTAAGGAATAGTATTGTCAAGTGAATGGTTGAGATAGACTCCCATTATGGTAGCCTTAGACTTAACAAACCTTCCAGCTTCAACAGTAGTAATACAGTAGAGAATAAAATGGGAAAAAATATGTCTTCTCTTTATCACTCAATACGCAACTTGAAGTCCAAGGCCACTAAGTTAAATTTGGAATCCTTAAAACACGGTGATTTAGTGAATGCCATAAATTCAGCTCTAGCCTTAGACAGGTTACCCAGCATCAGTTTGATTTGTCGTTAAGGTAATCTGGATAAAATACTGGAACATGAGCCAAAGGCTGTTTATATAAAAGATGACAACAAGGAAGAGAGAAGCCTCTAATAATTCTCTGAGAAACAAAAAGGAAAGGATAGAAAGATCAGGAGAGTTCACAAAAAGGGAAGCAAGTGGAAGATTAGAATGTATCTGCTACCAAATCTATCAGCACCTCAAATTCACACTTTCTCTGTTGCACTGTGGTGGGACAGACTCAGTGAAACAGTGATGGCTTTCTTGGGAAGGAGACTGCAGGCTGTCTAGAGTGAAAGGAGAAATGATAAGCATGTTGGGCACAGATCACGGAAGACAAGACAGAGGGGAGGAGGTTGAGAACCCACCAATCCTATCTGAAAATCCAAGCACAGCAACAGTTCTAACAGGACCATTACCAAAGAGGATGGGTATTTTTAATTCCCTATCAACTAAATATAGTGAAAAATAAACCAGTACACTGAATTGGAATAAAGCTAACAACAGAGACAGGAAAGAAGAACACAATAAACAACAAGTCTCTGGCAACTTCGATTTAATCCTTAAAAGTAAAAGCAACTCTCAAAGACAAATTTCTCATTTGCACCTTTGCAACTGTGAAATCAGTCCTGATTCATTGGCAGGACTGATGCTGAAGTTGACGCTCCAATACTTCGGCCACTTGATGTGAAGAACTGACTCACTGGAAAAGACCCTGATGCTGGGAGAGACTGAAGGCAGGAGAAGGGGACGAGAGAGGATGAAATGGTTGGATGGCATCACTGACTCAATGGGCATGAATCTGAGCAAGCTCTGGGAGCTGGTGATGGACAGGGAAGCCTGGGGTGCTGCAGTCCATGGGGTCACAAAGAGTCAGACACGACTGAGCGACTGAACAGTTAAACCCTCCTCCAAAAAAGTTATAACCAAGAATATAATGTAATTTCAAAACTCAGCCTGTTTTTTTTTTAATTTAGTCTTAGAACTGTGTATTAGTACCTTTTCACACTTCCTCTTCCACTCCTCCCATTCCTTGCAATCTGCAGAGCACAGCGAGGAGCCACAGAGCACAGCTGGAAGGCAGTCTACTCAGTGAGTCAGTGAGTGCCTCCTCACTCACCCCCTCCCACAGACCCTGCCATGGGTCAGACATGAGGCCGTGGGGGCTACTCCAGTGGACACTATTACCTGAAAAACTATACCATCTATCCTTTTATTACATTACAATTCAGCACATGCTGCCTGATACAGCTATTTAATATTCCCTATGTTTATATTTTTATTTCCTTAAACTAAAATCTAGTATGATCCTTAAAGGCCCAGGGTTATTCCCTGGGTCATTTGCCCAGAAGTAGTTCTACATGGAGATGAATGACGGTATCAGCAGATGCTGAGGGCCTCTTTTCCTGTTATCCTAGCACTGGTTCTCAGATGCTAAGGCATCAGGAACCCTATATTCCAAACAGAGCCACAAATACTAGAGGTCAGCTACTCCAAAGCTTATTAATAACTTGTAAAATTTGCTATGCTAGCACCAAACATGATCTAAGACTCCATCAACCCTTATTTATATAAATAAAATTTGAGGGTCAGGGTGCCGAATGACAAAGACTCTCCAGTGGTGAATTACTGCTGGGATGAGAGATGGGATACCCCAAGCCAAGCCAACTGCAGGAGTCTCCCAGACCATCACTTAACACATCAGAGGTGCCTGCAAGGAGGGAAGGTTGGCATCTCACTCCCCACATATTTATCTCCCTATGGGGCAAATTTATCATCTGGCCTTACCCCCTAACTATCGGAGCAAGCAGAAGGAAGCTGGTAAGACACAGCAGAGGGGAGAGAAGGAGCAGTTGTAAAGCCTATGTACACACTCGTGCTTCTTGGTATGCCAAAGGAGTCAAGTGGAAGGTGGCCAAAGCCAAGGCAAGAATGTGATCCTACTTCTGAGGACCTCCTGTCCACCTGCACAGGTGAAGGGAAGAAGGGGCCAAGGTCTTCAGAGAGTCCCAGCAGGGTCCTTACCGAAGAGTCGAAGTGAAGTGAAACTGTTAGCTGCTAAGCTGTGTCCGACTGACTCTTTCGTGATCCCTTGGACTGTAGCTCACCAGGCTCCTTTGTCCATGGGATTTTCCAGGCAAGAATACTGGAGTCGGTTGGCACTCCTTTCTCTAGGGATCCTCCTGACCCAGGAATCGAACCTGGGTCTCCTGCACTGCAGGCAGATTCTTTACCATCTGAGCCGCCAGAGTCAGCCTTGCATGCTTGGTACAGAGAACACTGGCAGCCAGTCAGTCTTTGAGAAGCACTGAAACCCAAAAGGAGAACGCAGCACAGAACGGGGAGTGGAAGAAGGTGCAAGAGTGGAATGTGACCCCTGCTCAGCCAAAGGAGGCTGGTGGGGAGGGGAGGAGACAAAAAGGTTAAATTGAATAGAAGATTGAAATTTAGATGAAGCACTGAAACCCAAGAGGAGAACGCAGCACAGAACGGGGAGTGGAAGAAGGTGCAAGAGTGGAATGTGACCCCTGCTCAGCCAAAGGAGGCTGGTGGGGAGGGGAGGAGACAAAAAGGTTAAATTGAATAGAAGATTGAAATTTAGACTAGACTCAACCGTTTCACACCCTAACTCACCAGAAACTATGGCCTAATAACCAAGATGCCATCGTAAGACAGGAAAGGAAGACTCAACAATGCTCTTTGAAACTGGTGACTAAACAAAACTAAAACTTCTATTTTTACCCCAGATAGTATTGATTATTCAACAAACAGAATGAAGGAATGATTTATTAAATATCTTTCAGTCTCTGCTTTTCGGGGGAGCAGGTGGCTTCCCTAATGGCTCAGAGGGTAAAGAATTCTCCTGGGTTGAGAAGATCCCTGGAGGACGGCATAACACATACGCACGCACATTGCAGATTAAAAATGTTGTGATAGTTTCAGATGGACAGCAAAGGGACTCAGCCATACATATACACAAGTATCTATTCTCCCCCAAACCTCCCTCCCATCCAGGCTGCCACGTAACACCAAGCAGAGTTCCCTGTGCTGCACAGTAGGACCTTGTTGGTTACCCATTTGAAATACACAGCTCTGCTTTTTTCAGTTCCTTATTTTCTTTTAGATTTTCTGAGAATGGGATGGTAAGGGAGACAGAATATTTTGAGAAAGGAAAAAGATTTATCTTAGCTACTTGGATACTGCTAAAAGGACTCTAGGCAAACAATACACTTTCCTGCAACACAGCAGTTAGCCCAATGCAGTCAAAAGGTCAACCTGATGAGGATCCTTGGTGTGATTTACAATGTAAGCATTTAAAATGGTACAGCTCTTGCTGTGGTAATAAACATTCATTTTAAGCCTTTTAAAGGACTAATACTTCATCTGAACATTCTTAAAGTAAGCTCTCTACTTGAGGGAGGGAGCAAAATGGTTCAATCAAGCCTAAGAAGAGAATGAATCAAAGTACAGAAATTCCAATAGCTTTTTCACTGAGCAAACCTTGAAATCCACTCTACTGCATGAAAATCTAGAATCAACTCCAGACAAATGGGCACAGTTTGATTTGATTGAACCCCCAGAGGTTCTCCATTAAGACAACAAAAGCAATCAGCTGGAAA
Source organism: Madoqua kirkii (assembly GCA_006408675.1). Lineage (NCBI taxonomy): Eukaryota > Metazoa > Chordata > Mammalia > Artiodactyla > Bovidae > Madoqua > Madoqua kirkii. The sequence continues at coordinate 8,662 of SJYC01046132.1, forward strand.
GTCAGCAAATCTCCATGTAGGGAACTTTGGACGAGTCATCTTCAAGTACCCACTGAAGTACACTCTGACTTACGTGACCAGCGCAGACACAGGGCCCTAAACCAACGGATGTGAGAGGAGCAACCCTTGACCCCATGTCACGGAAAGTGGTTTCCCTTCCTACCCAGAGCAGAAGCCCTCCAGTAATATTTATTCTTTTACTATTTATTTTTAAAAAAATCTGGCCACACTGCACAGCATGTGGACACTTAGTTCCCCAACTAGGGATCGAATCTGTAGCCCCTGTTTTGGAAGCATGGAATCTTAACCACTAGACTACCAGGGAAGCCCTTCCAGCCCTTCCTTAATAAAAGATGTATTTCTGCAAATAAAATTGAGCCGAGGGTTCTAAACAAGACTTACATAAATATTTTGTGGCCAGGTGTACCTGCCTATAAGCATGCCAAAAGATGCTATAGCATCTCCAGTGTCCAAATCCATTAAAACTCCACCAAAATTCATACTTTCTTTTGATTAAAGTTACTTAGATACATACCTCACTGGGACAACTCACTAAGATAAGAAGATTGCCAGAGGAAAGGACAGAGTTCTATTTTCTGAAAAATTTCAAAAAAGAATAGTTTCTGTATTTGTGTAATGGTATGATTTCCATGTGGCCCAGAGGCTGGGAACACAAAAGAAAATCTTGTGTTGCTCTACGCAGCTGAATTCTGATTAAATTAAGACCCTTATCAAGTGATGGGTTTTCATTTTGCTGTGGTCCCCTAAAATCTGGTGGGCATTTTCTACCTCTTTCTCAAGTCTGTGCTTTCAAGTTCAGGTAAATCGATGTTTTTCATCTTCTTTTATAAACACTGGGCCAAGTTTAGCGATTTGCACAAGGCCACCTCCAACCCCCAGGCACACACCTTCCTTTACCCATCTAACACCCTCAACAGCATCTCTCACACTAGGCTGGAGCCCTCATCAGCTCCTGCAACAACCCAATGCATCATGCTTTTGAGAAGATGATTTTTATCACCAGTTGCAAAACGAATGACTAGCAACAGCCCTTACAACCTATAGTGACTGAGTGTCTTATAAACCGTCAGGCACTTGCCCAGAAGCTCTGTGAACTGTCAACTATGCTCAGTCAAGGAGAAACAGTGTTAAACAAGCCCTGCAGAATACTCCAGGTCTGTGAGAGTGAACTGGAGAAGGCCAAAACTCCCTGAGTTAACCAATTCCCTCCCAGACACCACTTAATACTTACAAAACATAGGTAATGTTGGATAATGACATACTGAAGGCAGCATGAAAAACAAACTCCAATTTCTGAGTAAGTACAAGTCCTGATAGTCTCTATTTTATTTACTATTTTGCTTACTAGAGATAACCTAGGGTATAGTGATGTCTATGTAAAGACAATACCAAAGGCATAATCCATGAAAGAAACGTGATAATCGAACTCCATTAAATTATAAACGCTCTGCTATGTGAAAGACAATGACAAGAGAATCAGATAGCCATAGATTGGGAGAAAATACTTGAAAAGATGTATCTGATAAAGGACTGTTGTCCAACATATACAAAGAACTCTTGAAGCTCAACAATAAGGAAACCAAAAGAAAAAGAAAAATGAGGCAAAGACTTTTAACAGACACTTCATCAAAGAATAAACACAGATGGTAAATAAGCATATAAAGAGATGTTCCACACTGCCTATCATCAGAGAAATGCAAATTAAAATGCAGATACTATCACACACCATTAGAACTGGCCAAATCTGGAACACTGGCAATGACAGCACCACACGCTGGCGAGGATGCGGCACAGCAGGAAACCTCACCTACCGATGGTGGGAACACAAGACCGCACAGCCACTTTGGGCAGTCTTTTTGCCAAAGACAATTTGGTAATTTCTTACAAAACTAAACACACTCTTACCACATAATCCAGCCATCATGCTCCTTGATATTTAACCAAAGGAACTGAAAACTTGTCTATACAAAAACCATGCCCACGAGTATTTTATAACACCTTCATTCATAACTGTCAAAACTTGGGAGCAATCAAGATGTCCTTTAGCAGGTGAATGGCTAAACCAACTCTGAAACATATGGAAACTGCACAGCGCTCATAGCTAAAAATAAACAAGAAGTCATGAAAAGACATGGAGAAACCTTCAATGCACAGTCCAATGCACATTTTGGGAAAAGCAAAACCATGGAAACAGTAAAGATCCATGGTTGCCAGGAGAGTGGGAGGAGGTCAGCAAGCAGAACACAGGATTTTTAGGGACATGAAAACACTCGATGTGGTATTATAATGGTAGTGCATGTCATTATACATTTATCCAAACTCATAGAATGTGTAACACCAAGAGTGAACTATAATATAAACTATGGACTTAGAAGAATAAGGATGTGCCAGTGTAGGCTGACAGGCTATAACAAATGTACCACACTGTTGGGGGTGTACATAGTCATGGCAGCTATGCATGTGTGGGATCCAGCAATAGATGGGAAATCTTCATGCCTTCCTCTTAATTTTGCTCTGAACCTAAAACTGCTCTGAAAAACAAAGTCTTTAAAAAAAAAAGTCAAGGAAATAGACTCTTCTCTAGAGGCTCCTAGAAGGACACAGTCCTACTCACCACCTTGATTTTAGCCCAGTGAGACCACAGAGACTTCTGACTTACAGAACTGTAAGATAATTAATTTGTGCTGTCTTAAGCCACTAGGTTTGTGGTAATTTATTACAGCAGCTATAGAAAACTAATACAAAGACCAACCAATGCAATTCACTGGACAGAAGAGATTTCCCACAATACCACCAGCTAAAACTGTACAAATTTTACCAAGGGGAACACAGAACTCTAACACTCTGGGAATTGCAAAATAAAGTTGAAAGTATATTCCAGGGAGTCTGGTTTCAATGAGCGAAAGAAATGTTAGAGCAAAGAAAGGCCCCAAACTTAAATATGCTTGTTACCTTTCCAAGACTCAACATTTCGAGGAAGAAATCTTACCGTTCATTATCTCCAGGGATATGGTAACTGAGAACTGAAATAATTTTGCAAACAGACCTCAGAATTATTCAGCTCTGATCATGAGGACGAGTCCTAAGAGACAACCTTCCCTGAGAAAACTGGAGAGATGTTTCAGCATGCTAAGAGCAGCAGGTTACCTCATCAGCAGCTAAGAAAGGTGGAATATAAAAAAAGGATGAGAGAGATGGTCTCCGCCCAGTGACAGAAAGGAGAACTTAAAATATGTAGCTGTTTGCTAAAGTTTGGGGCTATTTGCAGCCAAGGTATCAGGTAATTAACATTGACTTAATGATGCCAAAATTTAAGGTAATCACTATTTTTAAGACATTTTTCTCTTCACGCAAATCTGTGTGATGACGTTTTTTTAAAAAAGCTCCAGAGAAAGAAGCAGGAGAACACAGAAAATGTGAAAGTCCCAGAAATACGGTCAGTCTAGCAAGTAAGACTGACTGTTGACCAGAGTATGGCAGGATCGCAAATCTGTGTGATGACGTTTTTTTAAAAAAGCTCCAGAGAAAGAAGCAGGAGAACACAGAAAATGTGAAAGTCCCAGAAATACGGTCAGTCTAGCAAGTAAGACTGACTGTTGACCAGAGTATGGCAGGACTTACAGTGAGAGAGTCAGCAAGGGGGCTGACCCTCCACAGGCTGATTTGGGGGTTCTGGTTCCGGGCACTGATGGTGACTGGGACATTGCACAATTGCCTGCCCTTTGCAGGCTGGATGAGAAATGGCCTGAAGACATTCTGCATCAGAACTGCAGTCATGGGTAAGCTCCACAGACGCATGCTGGCTGCCACCTTTAAGCTGCACGCAGGACTGAGGAAGTCTTTTTTCTTTTTTTTCTAAACTAGGGAAACTTCTACTAGAGAAGGGTCTGGAGGAAATCGCATTTCATGCCAACACTTCAAAACTCACACAGTGAGAAACGGTAAGGAGACCCAGGGGCAGTAGAGCCAAGGGATGCTGGTGACAAACCCTCAGGGAGTAATCCAAGCTGGACACACAGGACAGGCAGAGGACGCTTCTGTAGCAATGCTCATTCAGCATGACTTTGTTCATATCTCTGCCACAAAAACAATTTCACAATTCTTACAGCATGCAGACTGTATGTATTTTAAAAAATAGAGATTATACCTAAAGTATTATTTTACTTGGGAATTTTTATAGAGGAAATCCAGTTTTTAAAAAAAGAAACTATTTTTCTACACATTTCCACTATAACATCAAAAACTATTGTTCCACTATAACATCTTTAGCCATATACACACATAAAAAAATTATGAGGCATTGTGATACTAAAAGTTTGCGGAAAATGTTAAGAATCATTCAGTTGGCATTTGTGCAATACACATGTACAATATGAAGGGTCTAGCACATGCTATGGAGAAGGCAATGGCACCCCACTCCAGTCCTCTTGCCTGGAAAATCCCATGGACGGAGGAGCTTGGAAGGCTGCAGTCCATGGGGTTGCTGAATGAGCGACTTCACTTTCATGCACTGGAGAAGGAAATGGTAACCCACTCCAGTGTTCTTGCCTGGAGAATCCCAGGGATGGGGGAGCCTGGTGGGCTGCAGTCCATGGGGTCTCACAGAGTCGGACGCGACTGAAGCGACTTAGCAGCAGCAGCACGTGCCAAGCAGTGTGTAAGGCTCTAAGACAATAAAGGCACATCTCTCATCTCCTCTAATGGTTTTATGCCCCACATGTCAGTTCCTCTAACCCCAGGCTGCTCACAGCAAGCAACCAAGGGAGGATGTCTTAAAGAACATGGCTTGGAGGGAAGAACCCAAAAGAACAGCTGCAAAATAGAGCCTGGTGTTTATGGTCTACTGTTGTGAGCACATTGCATCCAGAAATCACTCATTTCTGTAGCCTCTCAGTGCAACGGCTTAGTTAAAACCCTAAGAACTTAGATTTAACAGAGTAAGGTAGCTACTATGTGATCAGTAAGGTCTCTCGATGACCAAGAGCCATAACCTGCCCCTGTAAATCCCCATGTGCTTTGATACTGGGCTTGCTCGTCTATGTCTCTCCACATTTATCAAAGTCTGAGAGCATCTCAGTCAGTCAGATCAATTCAGTCGCTCAGTCGTGTCCGACTCTTTGCAACCCCATGAATTGCAGCATGCCAGGCCTCCCTGTCCATCACCAACTCCCAGAGTTCACTCAGATTCACGTCCATTGAGTCGGTGATGCCATCCAGCCATCTCATCCTCTGTTGTCTCCTTCTCCTCCTGCCCCCAATCCCTCCCAGCATCAGAGTCTTTTCCAGTGAGTCAACTCTTCGCATGAGGTGGCCAAAGTAATGGAGTTTCAGCTTTAGCATCATTCCTTCCAAAGAAATCCCAGGGCTGATCTCCTTCAGAATGGACTGGTTGGATCTCCTTGCAGTCCAAGGGACTCTCAAGAGTCTTCTCCCAACACCACAGTTCAAAAGCATCAATTTTTCGGTGCTCAGCTTTCTTCACAGTCCAACTCTCACATCCATACATAACCACTGGAAAAACCATAGCCTTGACTAAACAGATCTTTGTTGGCAAAGTCAGCAAGGTCTAAATCCAATGCTAGAGGGGAATTTTCTACTGGGCAGTTTTCAACCTTCATTTCTGCATATATAAGCTTTCATATACTGCCATTCTGAAGAACTGAGAACTCCATAAATATCAAATAATACTCTTAAAGTAATATGTTTTGATTCATTCAGTCAAAATATAAGGAAGTTATTTAAAAGGATTGTGTAGATTTATACTCATGGATATGACAAGATATCAAAGACATTACAAACAAAGCAGATCATGAAACACTATGTGTTACGTGAAATAAAATATAACAATTTTAGTATAAATTAACATAAGTGTAGAAAAGAGTAGAAGAATACTTGTCAAGAGGCTAATAATGACGTATCTCTGGGTATCTCTTATGAGATTTCATAATAAGATTATGGAAGATTTTATTTCTTGTTCTTTTAATTTACTTTAATTTTCTAAATTTCTAAGATGCTCATATATTGCTTGAAAGTAAAGAACTCTAGAGCTTTCCAGGTAGCTCAGTGGGTAAAGAATCCTTCTGCAATGCAGGAGGCCTGGGTTCAATCCCTGAGTCAGGAAGACCCCCTGGAGGAGGACATGACAATCTACTCTAGTATTCTTGCCTGGAGAATTCCATGGAGAAAGGAGCCTGCGGGCTACAGTCATTAACACTGCAAAGAGTCAGACACCACTGAGGGGACTGAGCACAAGGAACTCTATACACTCCCTTATTGCTCAAAGTATTTTCACTCACAAACATCCTCTTGCTCCGTTGTCAGAAAAAAAGGGCATTATCTCACAATGGGTCTTCCCAGGTGGCACTGCTGCGCTGCTGTGGTAGAGAATCTGTCTGAAAATGTTGGAGACACCAGAGATATCTGGCAAATTCCATGGACAAAGGAGCCTGGTGGGCTACAGTCCATGGGGGTCTCAAAAAGTCAAACGTGACTATGCACACACTCACAACACACACATCCCACAATGAATGGTTTTTCTTCTATTTTTCTTCTCTTACTTGACCAAATTTTCCTGAATACAAATCTTCCTTTAGCAGGTTTACCAGCAGAAGGATTGTGCAAATGCAAAAGACCAACAGCCTGAACTACCCATTACACTTACACCATCTCCCTGAACCACACACAATAACACTGGATTAACATCCAAACACCCAGTCTCCAGCCTAAGTATATTGTCTCTGTGACTGCAGGAAAGTTACGTAACATCCTTGATCTTTCTTTGCCTCCTGTGAGTAGCCAACACAGGATGAAAGGAAAAATTAAATCAGGCAAGTGATGCGGCAGTGCTTTTAAAATTTTAAGGCAGTAGGAATGCTAACTGCTGTTTTCATCGTCATCTTTGGTGTCTCCTCCAAAATATTTTCGGGTATTCCTGTCACAATATTTAATGATGAGCCTATCATGAACAACTGTTAAAAGACTACTTGGGTAAAATGTCAATGAGAAGACAGGTAAATAAATATAACAATTCTGTGAGAACTGCATGCAGAGTTTCTAACTGCACTGAGAATGGAGCTGGATGGAGCACGGCCACGCGATCAAGCAGTGATGATCAAGCGGTTGGTTGATCAGCATGTTCAACAGACCCAGATTCAAGACCCATCTCTGCTTCATCTGGACAGAAGATATTGGTCAAGTAACCCTCATGATTTTACATATTAGTTTTTCACCAGTGAGACATTAGTAACAAGCTGTAGAGGTCCTGTGATGATTAAATATGACAAAGCACCCATAGAGCTTATCTTGGTGCCTGGTCCATTGTAGGGACCCCATCTTTCTGGAGGACCTCATTTACAATATAGCCGAGATGTGCAACAGTGATTCCAATTCTCAGAGGAAAGGAAATGATCAGAGGAGAGTATTCCCAAAAAATTAAGTAAAATGCTAATTATTTTTCATATTAAAGAACAGAATTTCTAATAACTTGGTACCTGAATAATAATCCATACCGCTCTACTTAAAAATATAGTCTTGTCAGAATCATTGAAGTCTGCTAAAGCCCATACCAAAGACCAGAGCCTGAGAGAGTCTCTGGATTCAACCCAACCATTACTCTTCTTAAAACGTGAATGTTGAAAAAATAAACACTGGTTACTACGGGAACAAGGAACCCAAAGATAACATTTAGACAAAAGGGCCCTCACCTTCCTTTAACTACCCAGAGCTCTTTTCACCAGTCTTCTTATGCCATTTATTACTTTCTGCCTTGTGTTAGAATCATTTGTGCAGGGTCTGATCTATCCGCCTACACAGTAAGCTCTTCGAGTGCAGAAACCCTATCATATTCATCTTTGGATTTCTAACAAAGCTTTGCACAAGAAAGCCATAAATAAGTAGTTTGTTGAGGGGGGGAAAAACAGCATGTACTAAAAAGCATTGCCACAATTGAAAACTATGATTAGACTATTTAACCTTTGGGGGAAAAGTTAATCAAGCCTCCCAACCACTTGACTAGAAAGAATTATGCAATTAACCCGATTTTAGACTAGAGAATCATTTAAGAGTTCTAATCCCTGCTGCATGATGATAACATGGAATTAGAATTCAGGCATACTGATACTAAAACGGTGAGTAAAGCTGTTTTTAACAGTGTTAGCTTTCATATGAAATTTTAACAAGCTAAGTCTAAACTTCACCCATATCCATATTCACTTTTTAATAGAAAAACTAAAATAATACTAGGAAGTCAAATTCAGTAATACTGTCATGCTAAAGGATTTCTGTAAAATAAATATCCAATTCTAGAGCTCATTTTCTCCTACAAACAGGAAAGCTATTTTGTTGGTGTAGAGTCTCTAAGTGACCCATCAAGGTCGAATGGTATTGCTGATTAATAACCAGGTAAATTCATTATTAGCAAGTTAATGGCACAGATCAGAGCATCTGTGTGTCACAACTGCCACATGGGCCTTCAGTTAAACTAACTGCAGTCCACGAGGCTGAGCTATCAAACCATGAACAGCTTCCAACACAAAGGAATTAACAGCTTCACTAAGTTATGTTTTTCCATATCACTGAGCCTGACTCCAAACATGTTTTATGTCAAATATGACTATTCTACTTTACGAAAAATATACTAATGACAAAATATTTGTGCAATGCCTAACTCAAAATAGAAACAGTAATCACATTTACAGACAGTTATATAAATTATGAGGTCGCTCACTTGGTAATTTTCTCCAGTGATGTGTTTAACAGGATTTCCTTATCTTACACCTAATTTTATGATACTCCATTTTTTTTTGACATTACCATACAGGAAATGGTAACTCACTCCGGTGCTCTTGCTTGGAAAATCCCAACGGATGGAGGAGACTGCTGGGCTACAATCCATGGGGCCACAAAGAATAAGACATGACTGGGCGACTTTACTTACTTACACACAGTGGACAAAGCAGCAGAAAAATACATACATAGAAAAAGAAAAACATTACATGTTAACTATCTCCAGCACTTAACAAGGAGATCTAAGGTCTAATCCTCTCTCTCCAAACTGACATATAATGGCTCAGTTTAAAAAGCAAATTAAAGCAATACTGTATTTTTCCAAAGAAGAAATTAACCTTTGTATTCTCAGTGTTTTGGCTATGTGCCTATGATCACTAGAAATGAGTAATGGAGAGATAAATGTATTCCTAGTAGCTAAAATGGATTTGTCTTTAATTTACAGAATGGGATGCTTTGAGAAGTATTTCTCAGGAAGGTGAGCTTTATCTGACATCTTGGAGGAAGGAAGCATATTCCCAGCAGGTAGGTCTATAAAATGCTACGTAAAAAAGAAAGAGTCACCTTTTTAAGAGGTGAAAAAGAACTCATGTAGTGTTAGTTAATACTTGATGAAATCCTCTCTTGAATTGATGTCTACTCCAGCCTGTGGAGCATGATACACATACATATCATGCCCAAGTCGTCTCAAGGAATAAGAAAGGCAGGCATCCTGCTTCCTGACACCCAGTAGCCATGTGCTGTCTAATGATCCATATACATATGTCTGAATCTTAAGGTATAGATGGAAATGCTTGAAAGGGTACAAAGCAGCACATGGATTTTCTCAAATATGATCCACACTTGGCCAGAACAATCTTTTAGCTTCCTCACACAGGCTGCTTTGAGGGAGAGACAGCTTGTCGGGCTCAGAACAAAGGGCCTGCTGGTGGGGACCAACACTAGATGGCAGATTTTCTCCTTGTACTTTTGCTTTGAAGGTTCTAAGAGAATTGAGACCTATAACGGGGTGCTGGTGGTAACAGAAAAGGGCAGGAGACTCACCCTGCACACAAGAGATCAGTTCAGTTCAGTCGCTCAGTCGTGTCCGACTCTTTGCGACCCCATGAATCACAGCACGCCAGGCCTCCCTGTCCATCACCATCTCCCTGAGTTCACTCAGACTCACGTCCATCGAGTCCATAATGCCATCCAGCCATCTCATCCTCGGTCGTCCCCTTCTCCTCCTGCCCCCAATCCCTCCCAGCATCAGAGTCTTTTCCAATGAGTCAACTCTTCGCATGAGGTGGCCAAAGTACTGGAGTTTCAGCTTCAGCATCATTCCTTCCAAAGAAATCCCAGGGCTGATCTCCTTCAGAATGGACTGGTTGGGTCCCCTTGCAGTCCAAGGGACTCTCAAGAGTCTTCTCCAACACCACAGTTCAAAAGCATCAATTCTTTGGCGCTCAGCCTTCTTCACAGTCCAACTCTCATATCCATACATGACCACTGGAAAAATCACAGCCTTGACTAGATGGACTTTAGTCGGCTAAGTAATGTCTCTGCTTTTGAATATACTATCTAGGTTGGTCATAACTTTCCTTCCAAGGAGTATATGCTCCATGATTTATACTCTAAATGTGAAGCCATCACTCTAAATTCTGCAAGGGTGTGCTTATAGAATCCTCTAGGAATGTTTTTATATGCTGTTTCCATTTCAACGGTAATTACACTCACATGCACACTTACACTCCGGGTGTGTGTGCATGCTCAGGTGTTCTAGTCGTGTTCAACTCTTTGCAACCCTATAGGCTGTAGCCCACCAGGTTCCTCTGTCCATGAGATTCTCCAGGCAAGAATACTGGAGTTGGGTGCCATGCCCCGCGCCAATGGATCTTCACAACCCAAGGGTCCCACCAGTGTCTCCTGCGTCTCCTGCATTGCTGGCAGATTCTTTACCGCTGAGCCACCAGGGAAGGCTTTATATTCAGACATCAGGATAATGTCTATTTCAGGAGCTAAGCTACTGATTCAATTGAAACTCACAATCTCTACCCTCAAGCGATCACTTACCTAGAGTCAGACACCCTGGAATGTGAAGTCAAGTGGGCCTTTAGGAAGTTATCACTATGAACAAAGCTAGTGAAGGTGGTCGGATTCCAGTTGAGCTATTTCAAACCCTAAAAGATGATGGTATGAAAGTGCCAGCAAATTTGGAAAACTCAGCAGTGGCCACAGGACTGGAAAAGGTCAGTTTTCATTCCAGTCCTAAAGAAAGGCAATGCCCAAGAATGTTCAAACTACCGCACAGTTGCACTCATCTTACACGCTAGTAAAGTAATGCTCAAAAGTCTCCAAGCCAGGCTTCAACAATACGTGAACTGTAAACTTGCAGATGTTCAAGCTGGATTTAGAAAATGCAGAGGAACCAGAGATCAAACTGCCAACACTCCCTGAATAATCAAAAAGGCAGAGAGTTCCAGAAAAACATCTATTTCTGCTTTATTGACTATGCCAAAGCCTTTGACTGTGTGGATCACAATAAACTGGAAAATTCTGAAAGAGATGGGAATACCAGACCACCTGACCTGCTTCTTGAGAAACTTCTATGCAGGTCAGGAAGCAACAGTTCGAACTGGATATGGAACAACAGACTGGTTCCCAATAGGAAAAGGAGTACATCAAGGCTGTATATTGTCACCCTGCTTATTTAACTTATGTGCAAAGTACATCATGAGAAATGCTGGGCTGGAAGAAGCCCAAGCTGGAATCAAGATTGCTGGGAGAAATATCAATAACCTCAGATATGCAGATGACACCACCTTTATGGTAAAAAGCAAAGAAGAACTAAAGAGCCTCTTGATGAAAGTGAAAGAAGAAAGTTGGCTTAAACTCAACATTCAGAAAACTAAGATCATGGCATCTGGTCCCATCACTTCATGGCAAATAGATGGGGAAACAGTGGAAACAGTGCCAGACTTTATTTTGGGGGGCTCCAAAATGACTGAAGATGGTGACTGCAGCCATGAAACTAAGACGCTTGTTCCTTGGAAAAGTTAAGACCAACTTAGACAGCATATTAAAAAGCAGAGACATTACTTTGCCAACAAAGGTCCATCTAGTCAAAGCTATGGTTTTTCTAGTAGTCATGTATGGATGTGAGAGTGGACCATAAAGAAAGCTGAGAGGCAAAGAATTGATGATTTTGAACTGTAGTGTTGGAGAAGACTTTTGAGAGGACAGCAAGGGGATCCAACCAGTCCGTCCTAAATGAAATCAGTCCAGAATATTCATTGGAAGGATTGATACTGAAGCTGAAACTCCAGTACTTTGGCCACCTGATGTGAAGAACTGACTCACTGGGAAAGATCCTGATGCTGGGACAGATTGAAGGCAGGAGGAGAAGGGTGACAGAGGATGAGATGGTTGGATGGCATCACCTACTCAATGGACATGAGTTTAAGTAAACTCCGGGAGTTGGTGATGGACAGGGAAGCCTGGCATGCTGCAATCATGGGGTTGCAAAGAATCAGACATGACTGAGCGACTGAACTGAACCCTCAAGTGATCACTGGTGCAGCCTATTCATCCCACCACATTTCCCTGGGAATTTACTCTCCAGGTCTCCTATATGACTAGCTCCTCATCTCTCCAACCTCAAACATCTTTTCCTTCCTTTCTCTCAATGACGACATTCCTTACCGTACTGAAAGAACACAATCAACAAAAAAAGACTTCTACAAGTCTGTACCTGAACCCACCAACCTCCTTGAACTTCTGCCTGCTCTCCCATCCCTGTGGCTGCATGTCGAACAGACATCTCTCCATTCTCCTATCTAAGGCTGACATCTACTCGGACGCCTGGTCATCATCGCTTCCCATCCATCTGAGGACATTAGGCTTACCAATGTCCCTTTTCTCTTTTCATTTTCCACCTCTATTGGATCATTTCCATTAAACTAGCTTTAAAAACAACCAACCTCCCTTCATCCTTTGTTTTCATTGAGCTATCATCCCATTTCTCTGCTCCCCTGGATAGAAAATTTCTAGAAGAGTCATCCACACTCATAAGTCATCTATCTTTGTTAAATCATGCTTTCTCTCGCCACTCTGTCCTGAACCCAGCATTGTAACCTGCGCAGTGAGCTCAAGCCCTCAGCACAGAAGCCACTGCTGTGTACTATCACTCCACAGCCTGTTACCAGGCAATGCGTCCGGCCCAGCCATTGGTCAGTGCCTCAAGGGCCCCGCCCACAAGCAGCCCACAGTTAAGAAAGGACAGTTAGTGAGGGGGTTCAGGCAACAGTGGAGTGGTGGTCATGAGGTGGAGGGTGCAGTAAGAGGCAGATCCCGACCTTCTCCAGCTCACCCAACCTTGGGCCAGCCCGTGAGCTGGAGGGCCCAGGGAACAGGCTTGTGGCTGTGTCTTACAGGGCTTCAGAATCCTCACCAAGGCCACCCACCTCTTCAGCCCAGGCCTCGAGGCAGTGGTGAACCTCTCCACCATCCTGGTTTCTGCGACCTAATAGCAGAGGCAGTGTGCCGGGGTGGCAGTCTACGGGACCTGCTCTCTCCCTTTTGGGTGGCCTGAGGAGCCTAAGGTCAGCTGGGTTGGACATCTGGCTCCTTCAGTGACGACAGCTGGGCAGGATGTGGGAACCCGGCCCTGAGTTCTGCTGCCTCTTAATGAGGACCTTGGAGAGTGAAAGCCGTACCATGGGATCTCACCCTTTCTTGTCAGGACAGAGAATAACATTCATTTGCTAGAGATTTACAGGAACATTGTTAACTGATCAAGACCTGACTTCAAAAACAAAGGATCTGACACCAGGAAGTCTGCATACTTAACCACACCCCTCCCTCACCTTTTTGCTTTTAAAGAGGCTTTGCTGAAAGCTTTCAGTAGCTTTGGGCTCTGGCCTTGAGAACCATCTCCTTCCATGGAAGGGCATCTCCTTCTATGGCCCTGTAATAAATCTTTCCCTGTTCCAAATTCCTCTGTTTCGGTATTGTTTGGCCGTACTGTGCATCGGGTGATGTTCCATAACACTATCGGCTTCTGTCTCCAGCACTCCACTGAAATAACTTGCCAAGGTCAAGAATGTGCTGTCTTTTGCCAAATACAATAATGAATTCTCAATTCCCGTTGTACTTGAGCTACGAATAAAACTGATGCAGCTTTCCACTCTTTCTTTTTTGAGACACTTCCTCCGTTTGGCTTCACAAAGTATAAGGCAAAGTCAAAGTCACTCAGCCACGTCCAACTCTTTGAGACCCCATGGACCATACAGTCCATGGAATTCTCCAGGCCAGAATACTGGAGTGGGTAGCTATTCCATCCTCCAAGGGATCTTCCTAACCCAGGGATTGAACCCAGGTCTCCTGCACTGTAGGTGGATTCTTTACCAGATGAGTCACCATTCTCTCTTTGACCTCACCAGCCTGTCCTTGCCCATCTGCTGACTGCTCTTTATCCATGCACCACCTGAGTGTGCAAGGCCAATTATCTCTTCACCATTCTCCTCCTACATAAGCTCAAGCAATTTTATTGCTTTAAAAACTATATGCACTGAACAGTTCTCACATTTATTTATCTTAGCCCAGAAATATATCTCTTTTGAGATCTCAGCTCATGCACCTAAATGCCTACGTGACATCACTGAATAGATCTCCACTAGACAACTCACAATGAACATGCAAAACTGAATTCTTGATTCTGCCCCAAACCTGCACTCCCTCCCTAATCTCAGGAGACAGCAACTCCACTCATTTGTACTTTGAGTAATCTTTTGTACTAGAGCACAGTGAGGACAGCCCTTAGCATGCAGGTGTTGCTGCAGGCCATTCCCCTGTGCCCTTTTACCAGGCAGTGGTCCCACTCAGCCACAGGCCAGTGCTGCTACAGGCCCTTCCCACCAGAAACGGTCAATGAGCGACCACCGGTGGTCCTGCTCAGTCACTGGTAGCTGCTGCAGTGGGCCCTGCCCACAAGCAACTGGCTGTCACAAAGCCGCAGAGTGAGGGGACTCAGCCAACAGGGGAGTGGTAGCTGTGAGATGGAGAGTGAGGTCAGATGCAGATCCCAACCTCTTCCCTGGGGCCCTCCAGCTCATCCAGCCTTGGACCAGCAGGTGAGCTGGGGAGCCCAGGGAACAGGCTGGGGCTGTGTCCTGCATAGCTCCAGAGCCCTCATCAGGGCCACCCACTGCCTGGGTCCAGCGCTTGAGGTGACAGCGAACGTTTCCCCTATCCCTGCCTCCAAGACCTAATGGCAGTGGCCGTCTGCAAAGGATACGTCTGGGGACCCTACAGGCGGCCCAGGGAACCTGAGGACCAGCTGGGTCCTGGGCTCCTGGCTTCTCCAGCAATGACAGCTGGGCAGGTCTGCGGACCTGGACTTCAGGGAGCTGCCAGCTGAGATCAGCCTGCTCTTAGTCAGGATCTGGGCCTTGAAGGGGGAAAGCTGTCCCTTTCTTGTCAGGACAGGGACTAGCATTCATTTGTTACCCTACCAAACTTGACCTCAAGTACAAAGAATATGACACCAAGAACTTTGCAACAACTAATAACACCCCCTTCCTCATCTTTTCTATAAAAGGTCTTTGCTGAAAGCTTTCGAGAAGTTAGGGGTTTTTAAGACATGAGGCACCCATCTCCTTGCGTGGTCCTGCAATAAACCTTACTCTGTTCCAAATGCCAATGTTTTAGCATTGTCTGGCCCCACTGGGCACACAGACTTGCATTTTGAATAACATTCTGAGTTCTCTCTCCTCCATCCAGAAATCTGCAGATTATCAATCTGTTTATCAATCGCCACCTACATTACTCCCCACCCTGGTCCAGGTCACGTCATCAGTTTTTGCACCACAGCAATAGCCTAACAACAGGCTCTCTGCTTCCACCCTAAGGTCTCTCTATGGGATCTACTCTCCATAAGGTAACCACAGTGCTTATTTTAAAATTTAACTCAGATCATGCAACTCTTCGGCTCACAAACCTTCAATGGTTTTCCATGCACAGTGAAACCCGAAGTCTTCACTGCAGGTTATATGGCCCTACATGATCCAGCCCCTGATAATCCTCTGACCTCATTCCCTACCACTCTGGCCACACTAGTTCCCTGGCTGTTTCTATAACTGCTTAAAACATGCTTCCTGCTCAGAATCTTTGCAATCAGCTTTGCTCTGCCTAAAATTTGCTTGCTCTACACAACCTTACGGCTGATTCCTCACTTCTGTCAGAGGTCTGCTCAAATATCCCTTTACTTAGACAGCACTTTTATGGTATGTAGAATTCTATAATGGCCTCCACCCTTCCTGTCCCTGGTGTAAGCGCCCTGTGTAATCCTCTCCTCTGAGTGTGACCAGGAGCTTTAAATACACTGGACTCTCACTCTTGTAATTATGTTACATTTTATGGCAAAAGTGAAGTGATTCTGCAGATATAATTCAAATTCCAAATCAGTTAATTTTGACTTAATCAAAAAGAGGCTTAATTCTAGAGACTTCACTGGTTGTTCAGAGGTTATGATTCAGTGCTCCCAGTGCAGAGGATCCGGGTTGGACCTCATCAGAGAACCAGTTCCCGCTTGCCACAACTGAGGATCTCACAAGCTGCAACCAAGACCCAGTGCAGCCAAATCAATATTTTTTAAAACAGGAGATTATTCTAGATGAGACTGGCTAAATTAGGTGAAAAATCTTTAATAGAGGGACTGAGCCCTTGGAGGGGAGAGGAGGTGGTCTCTGGCTGCCTCTGAAGAAAGTAGTCATGCTATTAACTGTCTAGACTGGGGTGGCCTATAAGAGCCAAGGAAGGAACCTGCAAGGAACTGAATTCTGCCCACACCCAGATGACCTTGAAAGAAGCCCATAAGCTCCAGGTGAACAGGCCTTAGCAGAAGTCTGGTGAGACATGGCACTCTCCTACAGTCTCCCAGATAGACTATGTCTGGATTTCTGACCTACAGAAGCTGTGAGATAATAAGTTGACATTGTTTTAAGCCACAAAGTTTTTGGTAACCTGTTACACGGCAGTAGAAAACTAACATGCATTCCTTAATAGAGAATAGCACCATCAGACTTTCTAGTCTCCTGATGGCAGCTTTTCCTTCAGAGAAAGCGAGATATCATATCAGTAATGTTCCTGCTGGACTTGTTCCCTACCTCTAAAATGTAAGCTCCTAGAGGGCAAGAAATCTGTCTTTTGTCTCTTCCCTTGTTGCATCATGAGGCCTAAAACAGGGGCATGCACATGGCAGGTGCTTGATAAACATCTATAGGATGAATGAGTGTGTCTGCTGTTTATGTTTACATCAGCACAGAGTGATCTCAAAAACTTAATAGCATTAACTTTTAAGTTTCAAAGGCTATTTCTCAAATTACAGTTGACCTTCAAACAACAGGGATTTGAACTGTGCTGGTCAACTTATATGTGGATTCTTTTTCCAACATACCATAGGACCACACAGCCTATGACTGGTTAAATCTGTGGATGTGGAGCTGTGTATACAGAGGGCTAGCTATAAAGTTAAACGTGGATTTTCTACTTTGTTGGGGTTCAGTGCCCCCTATCCCCACACTGTTCACTACTGTACAAGGAGTGCCCTTGAAGGAATCCAACAATATATTCTGAGAGATTTGTGAGTTCTCAAATCAAAAGAAAAACACTAGTATAAACAAATATCCTATAAACATTTAACAATGAAAAACAATGCACATGAGCAATTAGACATAAACATGTTTGCTAAAAATAAGCTATATTAAAATTCACTTCCTTTTTTTTTTGAAAGTATCATTGATGTATCTCATTTTCAGGACACTATTAGTAGATCCTTTTACATTAGCCTTCTCAACAGTTAACTGTTGACTAAAAGGCAGTAGAATCAATGGGATTTGATTGAGCAACTATACCAAAAAATACTAGTGAACATACTGACCAGTGTTTTGAATAAAGACACAAAAGACAGGGTCATCAAATTGATAAGTGATGTATATACAAACACTGTCTCTAATAAAGATAGACACATTGACAGGAGTGAAATGTACAGAGGGCAAGCAATGATTCAAAATCAACAGGTCCATTATTATACTGACAAATGGTAAGACATACACAAGAGTTTTAAAACACAAGTTTTGATTGAGCAACTATACCAAAAAATACTAGTGAACATACTGACCAGTGTTTTGAATAAAGACACAAAAGACAGGGTCATTAAATTGATAAGTGATGTATATACAAACACTGTCTCTAATAAAGATAGACACATTGACAGGAGTGAAATGTACAGAGGGCAAGCAATGATTCAAAATCAACAGGTCCATTATTATACTGACAAATGGTAAGACATACACAAGAGTTTTAAAACACAAGTAGCAACACAATCAAATTTGGTAGCACTTCAAATGGAGAGGAAAAAAAAAAAAAAAAACAACCAAGATCAGAGATTTTTTAATCACCAAATTACACAGCTATTTTAAAAGGCAATGAAAACTTGGGCTGCTTTAGGAGAAATAAGAGTGTGAATTGCAAAAATCACACGATATAACTACTGTTCCAGTCTGTTCCAGTCTGCTTAGCTCCCACCTGGAGTCCTGCATTTAAATGTGAGTGCTACATTTAAAAGGAACACGGTCAAACGGAGAAGAGTTTAGAGGTCAAAGAGGTCTTGCAATAAACAAAGTTAAATGAATTCCTATCCTGCAGACTTTTCAGAACCTTTAATGTTAACGTTCTTTGTGATTTCCAAAAATAAGGTGTGTGTGTGATAGATGGATATGACACATTGTTTCTTAATTTATTTGAACACGGAACTCTTTATTCATGGAGAATCTTATAACATTAGTGATCTCAGCCATAAACTCAGGAAAACCACCACTTAGGCTCAATGTTCAACATCACTAACTATTAGAGAAACACAAAACTACAATAAGGTATCACCTCACATCAGTGAGAATGGCCATCATCAAAAAATCTACAAACAATAAATGCTGGAGAGGGTGTGGAGAAAAGCGGACTCTTTGCACTGCTGGTGGAAATGCAAATTGATAGCCACAATGGAGAACTGTTTGAAGATTCCTTAAAAAACTAAAAACAGAACTATTACATGATCCACCAGTCCCACTACTGGACATGTACTTTTAGGAAACCATAATTCAGAAAGACATTCACCCCTATGTTCATTTCAGCACTGTTTACAAGAGCTAGGACATGGACGCAACCTAAATGTCCATCAACAGATGAATGGATAAAGAAGATGTGGTACATATACACAATGGACTATTACTCAGCCATTAAAAGGAGTGAGTTTGGGTCATTTGTAGAGATGTGGATGGACCTAGAGACTATCATATAGAGTGAAGTAAGTCAGAAAGAGAAAAACAAATTTTGTATATTAACGCATATATATATATATATATATATATATATAAAATCTAAAAAACAGTATGAAAGTGAAAGTGAAGTCGCTCAGTCGTGCCCGACTCTTCATTACCCCATGGACTGTAGCCTACCAGGCTCCTCCGTCCATGGGATTTTCCAGGCAAGAGTACTGGAGTGGGTTGCCATTTCCTTCTCCAGGAGATCTTCCCAACCCAGGGACTGAACCCAGGTCTCCCGCATTGTAGGCAGACACTGTACCATCTGAGCCACCAGATGAACCTATCTGCAAAACAGAAATGTAGACGCAGACGTAGAGAACTAACAGACACCAAAAGGAGAAGGGGCAGGGTAAGACGAATTGAGAGACTGGGACTGACATGTATACACTACCATGCATGGAACAGGTAACTAGTGAGAGCCTGCTGCATAGTGCAGAGAACTCCTCTCAATGATCTGTGGTGATCTTGATAGGAGAGAAAGCCAGAAGGGAGGGGACACGCATATACAAAGGGCTGACTCACGCTGCTATACAGCAGAAACTAGCACAGTGTTGTGATGCAACTATCCTCCAATTTTAAAGAACGTATACTAGTGCAGACTAAATGTCACTAAGGGTAATAAACAAGGAGGAGTAGAAGGGGGACACAGAATTGTATCATGAGAAGCAAGGCCAAAACTATTTTGCTGAGGGAGGGTGAAGAGTAAGCCTGGCAACCAACAAACACTTCTCAGAAAAATGAAGGAATTCAGTTGCTCTAGACTGTCCTGGTACCTAGAGCAATACAGTATTTGCAAGTAAGGCTCAAAATATGCATTTTAACACTCTCTTGAGGAGATTTTTATCCAGAGAGCCTGATAGTTGCTCTAAGGGTCAGAAATAGAGCCCAGAACAGGAAGATCAGCTAAATCTTCAGGAAGACCACTGCAATTAAAGCTTTTTAGTATCACAGGGATGATGGTGGAAACAAGAGTGAGCTGAAGTATGTACAGCAGCTGGTTAACACCCAGCAGGGACATCAAAGAAAAGACACCTGCAGTCGTCAAGCAGGAGGTCGGATGACTTCCAACACTGCACTTCCAACACCACACGCCCAGGGGGCTAGTCTGAAACCTCCACAGTCTCACTCACCCGTATGTCTCAAAGACAAACATGGAGCCCAGCACAGAATGGCTCTCTCAGAAATACCGGTGCAATGTGTGAATAAATGAAGTGAAAAATAAAAGCATCTGGCTCCAAAGTCAAATGAAAAGAGAATGGCTATTTCTTTTTTTGGAGATTGCTAAATACACCAATTGTGAATCACAGTCAAGGTTACTCACAAATATAAGGAAACAGTCTTGTAATAATTTCACATCTGACTTGGAAATCAACTCTGAATTAAATCACACCAAGGGTGGCTGTGAGGTTCCCACAGTAAATATGTGAAAATGCCCTGCAGACTGTAAACGACTATCAGAAGGACGGGGTGATTATGGTAATAATAATCCAGCCCGACAGATTAGGATAATTCAGAGGGCTGGAAACTAACCTTGAAAATGAAACCACCTTTTATAGCCACAGGCCTGAAAAAGGTCCATTAGCCATGTGTTCTGTTTAATTGTCAAAGGAGGGCATATTTTAAAACACCTTCAAAAATGTGATGGTGTTCTAATTGACCTGGTAAGTTAAGCTATTTATAGTTAACTCTATGCAAATTTCTTTAGTTATGAGACACCAAATTCTCAACAAAGAGTACATATTAAATCCACCCTATATTTAGAAATTCTCAAAATAGAAAGCATTCTTTTAATAGATACAAAGACTAGACTGTCAGATACCATATTTGTGTCCATTTCCTAGAAGACTGAGGGTTCTTTCAAAATACATCTGTCATTTCTCCACAGTGGCTGATCAAACCTGTCACTGAAGAATGTTCTGAACAGGCAACTTGTAGTACAAGCAGGGTTTATTTTTCAGAGGCTGACTGCTGAAGTGTGAAAGAAACTCATTAAAAATCTCTTACTGTGAACTTACATTGTTAAAAAGAAAAAAAAAGAAAGAAAAGGGGAAAAGAGAAAAAAAAACTCAAAAAGGAAGGAAAAAAAATACTTAATGAAGGGTACACTGAGCATGCAGATACACTCATATGGTGCTTTTCTTTCTTATTCTTCTTGAGGAAACAATTACAAGAGAGCAATAGTCCTGGGAATACAGCCCACACTGACTATCCCAGGAAATCAAATCAGATCATTTTATTTTATGCTAATATGAAAAGCTAAGGAAGCAGATTAGAATATTGTACTATAGGAAAAATGACGCAAAATAAACAACATTGTTTACCTTAATCTTAAAACGAGGTTTACGGCACAAGAAGCTTCTCTGTAGTCTTCACTAGCATTGGGTAAGCCCTTTAAAAACAAAACAGCCAATGGTTATAAACTCAGGAAACAGATGGATAAAATCATGATAACCTTTGATTCATAAGGGTCCTTTCTTTCTGGAAATTTCAATACGAGGCCTTTTATTACAGGCCTATTATTTGGGTAATAACACCTCTGTGTGAGGGCTGGAATGATGTTTATCTCCCATCACAACTGTGGATCTGAATGTTTCATCTAGAAAGCCTCAGTAGGAGGCTGGGCCCTGTGAACAATTGGTATACGCTGCAGTAAGTCCAAAGAAAGATCAGCCGTTGAAAGGGGCACCTTGCAACCTGAGCCGTGGACTGCATCTCCTGGGCCTTGGAGATGCACAAAGGTCGGGCACTTTAAACTTCAAAGATGCAGAGGAAGGAGGAACCTAGCAGATGGGGCCACAGTTTACCTTTCTCACCTAGAGCCTGTTTCCTTGAACACAGATCCTCAGTCATGAATGCCTCTATTGAATAGGCCCTTCCTACTTTGTGAATCTCTGGACATGAGCCCTTCCTGTCAGAGTAGAAAAAATCAGGAATTTTTGGTCAACACTTGGCTCTGCCACTGACCAGCTGTGGGCAAGTCATTCTGTGAACGTGTTTTCTCATTTACTAAATGGGGATAACATCTGTCTCGAAAGTTTCCTGGGAGAACAAATACTATATATGAAAAAGAGTCCAACTATACCATGTTATACAACACTAGGTATCATAATTCCTTTTTCCATTTCCTTTATTCTTTGCCTTCTGATCCTTTGTTATTCCTACATCTCCTTTTATCATTCAACCAATCCCTACAATTTATCTCAAGGTGCTATATTAAGTTGCCTGCTGAGCTGCTTCAGTCGTGTCTGACTCTGTGTGACCCCATGGATGTAGCCCCACCAGGCTCCTTTGTCCATGGGATTCTCCAAGCAAGAATACTGGAGTGGGTTGTCATTTCGTTCTCCAGGGGAATCTTCCTGATCCCTGACGTGATCGAATCCACGTCTCTTATGTCTCCTGCAATGGCAGGTGAGATCTTTACTTACAACTAGTGTCACCTAGGAAGCTAAGTTGCTTGAAAGTGAAAGTGAAGTCACTCAGTTGTGTCCAGCTCTTTGCGACCCCATCGACTGTAGCCTACCAGGCTCCTCCCTCCATGGGATTCTCCAGGCAAGAGTAGTGGAGCGGGTTGCCATTTCCTTCTCCAGGGGATCTTCCAGACCCAGGGATCGAACCCTGGTCTCCTGCATTCCAGGCAGACACTTTAACCTCTGAGCCACCGGGGATGTCCTAAGTTGCTTAATACAAAGTAAAGACATAAACTGAATCCTGGTTCTACCTCTAAGCTGTTGTGCAACCATGGATGAGCCACTTGGCCTCTGCAAGTCTTTGCTTCCTCATCTGTGAAACAAGGGTCAAAGGCTAGATGTCTGACCTGCAACTCTCCTGTGCATACAGCTATTTCATAACATACAGATCAGGTGGAATAGAAATAAATTTAAATGGAATATGCAGATTTAAGACTTAAGGGGGAAATTTGATCACCGGGCTGGTAATACTTGATAGTACAACCACTTTGGGCTTCCCTTGTAGCTCATCTGGTAAAGAATCCACCTGCAATGTAGGAGACCCCAGTTCCATTCCAGGTTAGGAAGATCCCCTGGAGAAGGGATAAGCTTGGGGATGTCCTAAGTTGCTTAACACAAAGTAAAGACATAAACTGAATCCTGGTTCTACCTCTAAGCTGTTGTGCAACCATGGATGAGCCACTTGGCCTCTGCAAGTCTTTGCTTCCTCATCTGTGAAACAAGGGTCAAAGGCTAGATGTCTGACCTGCAACTCTCCTGTGCATACAGCTATTTCATAACATACAGATCAGGTGGAATAGAAATAAATTTAAATGGAATATGCAGATTTAAGACTTAAGGGGGAAATTTGATCACCGGGCTGGTAATACTTGATAGTACAACCACTTTGGGCTTCCCTTGTAGCTCATCTGGTAAAGAATCCACCTGCAATGTAGGAGACCCCAGTTCCATTCCAGGTTAGGAAGATCCCCTGGAGAAGGGATAAGCTACCCACTCCAGTATTCTTGGACTTCCCTGGCAGCTAAAATGGTGAAGTATCTGCCTGCATTCCAGGAGGCCTGGGTTTGATCCCTGGATTGGGAAGATCCCCTGGAGGAAAGCATGGCAACCCAGTATTCTTGCCTGGAGAATCCTATGGATAGAAGAGCCTGGCAGGCTACAGTCGATGGGGTTGCAAAGAGTCAGACATGACTGAGCAACTAAGCACAGCACATAACCACTTCAAGAGCTGAAGGGCTTACTATTAGCTACATGGCAAAACCAAAATGGGGGGCCTACACTCTGAGTCTGCACCCATAGTCCCTACCCTGGTTAGCTCAGCATCCTTCATCAGGACCCAACACAACTCATGGCACATGAGTTCTGTCACACAACTTTTAAAACAAATTCATTTCACAGTCACTGAACTATTATTTTTACAAGGAAAGTTGTAGAGATAAACTGGCTCATGAAATTCAAGGATAAAAGAATTACAAAAAAGTCATAGAAATCCAACTGGGAGCAAAGAAAGAAAAGTATCAATTAACTATAATGCTTTGTGACTGGAACCTAGTAAATGGTGGGTCATTTTCTGTCCTTTTCCCATTTCACACAGTACCAGCAATTTTGGAAGCAGTCTGGTAATCAGTTCTTGCCTTTGAACCTATCATTTAAAGGTTGGAGGCCCTGAGAAGCATGGTCATTAGTGACAGTCCTCTATTTTTCCATACCCATTAAAAAAGAGAGTTTACAAGCCCCTGCTCTGGAAGCACTACCCTGGTACCGTCTATCTTTCTAAAATGTCAGGATTTTTTTTAAAAATCTGTCTTCAAAGCATCTCAAACATAAATGACAGGCAGAGAAACGTACCTGTGAGTCCTGCACAGAAAGGGACTGTATCTTCTCGGGGATGCTGCTGGCGTTCACCACCATCTGTTAAGAGAGCCACCGTTATAGCACGTTAGGACACCGAAATGGGATATTAAGGTCAGTGTGGTTACATTAAGTCTCTGTTATCAGAGACAAAAATCTTAAATAATTTAAGTAATTTTAAAGCACCATTTCCCGGAGTGTGGTCCTTTGACACCCTGCATTGGGATCACCAAGGACACAACTTAAAGATTCCTGGGTACCACCTGGCCTATGATTCAGAATTTCATTGAGACAGGAGAGAATCTGTATCTTTAATAAGGTGACCCTTATGCTTTTAGAGAACCACTGAGCTTAAGGGAAAAGGCACGGACAATTTGGTATTTTAAACTTGATAACAGAAAGATGCTCAAGGACCATTTTTTTTTCTCATTGCACAACTTCATCTCAAGATGGGAGCCCCTTAATGAAAGGATGTTAAGATTAGCACAACTTGCCCCTTTTAATCATTACTTTGAACAATTTATTTGCAACACTGGATTTCAAAAGCTATCTTCCCCAGAAGAGAACCTAGAGTGAAAGATTATATTTTTACCCTTTAAGCTAGAAACCTGACCCCAATGTGATACCCCAAATATTTCTGCCTCAAGCCCCACTTTTGTGAACTCTGCCCTGGAACACAACTTGAAAGACAAACTGCAAGAGACACAGCATCAACAAAGATTGAAGAATACATATTATTACCTAAACTCACCATCAATTCTAAAATTATCAGAAGCCAGAGTTTTCTAAAGTTTGAACATTAAATTTTTATATGCTTCTGCAAAGATAACTGTGTGTATGTTTCCACAAAAAATAATTGTGTCAGTAATGAAGAAACAGGTGGAAATGCAACTGCATCTGCAAGTTACTTTAAATTGCATCCAAAATCAAAGATGGACCAATAGATGAATAGACAACTGTGAGATGAAGCAAGTACAGCAGTGGCAGAACTGAGATAATTGCTGGGCTGAAGTTCACTATAAAATGCTTTTAATGTTGTCATATTTTACAAATTTTTCACAGTAAAATGTTGGGGTGAAATGATTATATTAGAAGAACAAATAACCTATATTTACAAACCAGCCAGAGGACCTTCCCCCACCCCAAATGATTTCTTGTAAAGAATTTTCCAGACTGATTCCACAATCTTCTTTATCTTTAAATTCTTAAAAAAATATTTATTGAAGTAGAGTTGATTTACAATGTTGTATGGCTTTCTGGTATACAGCAAAGTGATTCAGTTACACATATATATTCTTTTTCATATTCTTCTCCATTATGGTTTAATACAGGATATTGAATATAGTTCCCTGTGCTACACAGTAGGACCTTATTTATCTATTTTATATATACTATTGTATATGTGCTAATCCCAAATTCCTAATTTAACACCTCCCCTTTTGGTAATTATAAATTTGTTTTCAATGTCTGTGAGTCTGTATCTATTTTGTAAATAAGTTCTTTTTTATTTAATGTTTTGGTTTTTGGTCCCAAGGCATGTGGGATCTTAGCTTTTTGACCAGGGATTGAACCCTCACACTCTGCACTGGAAGGCAAAGTCTTAACCACTGGACTCCCAGGGAAGCCCAGTAAAAAAGTTCATTCTTAGTTAAGGTTTGAGATACAACCAAAAGCCACATGAGCACCTACAGAATATTCTACCTTTAGTCAAAGAAGGTTTGTAATCTGGAAAATTCTTAATGGCATTTACTACAGGTGACAACTTCTCTTGTCCGTGGGGAGGACATCTCCTGCCTTGACCCTTACTCTTGGACCATCAGGAGCATAGAGAACTACTTAGCTAGGGGCTGGAACGCCATGCATACCACATAGCCTCACTGTGTAGGTATAACCCTGCATGTGAGAAAAAAAACAGTCTCCAGCCCCCCACTGGTATAAGAAGTGTGCAGAGACGTACAAGAGTGGTGGAGAGAGGGTGTCCCTGCAACCAACCAGCTCTTGTCTGCTAGGGTTCACCACCACAGATCCCGTTCTATTAGTTTACGGCATGACTTCTGGGTATACATTTTCAAATGTCAAAACTTACAAGAAAGCTAACACATTAAGCAGCTGTCATTCATTAACAGTAAAATATATATTTGTCTACTGGGCTTTTTTTTTTGGCCTTTAAACAGTTTGCTATTAAGATGGACACTTGAGAAAATGAGTGTTTTTATAGGAAGAGGAAAGAAAAATAATAGATTAATACTGGACACAGCCCTGGAGCCAGGCCTCTGGGACTGAATGAAAGAGGAAAAGATCTTGCAATGGAGAGAAAAAAGTGACAACATCCATTTTTCTCATTTTTCATAACGCTCTGTCTCATCTTCTCATTTTCTGTTTTTAAGAATGCCATAGCTAAATGCAATGTGTTATCCTGGATTGGATCCTGAGACAGAAAAGGGATGTCCATGGATAAACCAGTGAAACTCAAATAAAATCTGAGATTTAGCAGATAATAACGCAGCACTGACATGACTCAGCGACTAAACGACGACAAACGAAAGATCACTGATGATTTTTAGCTGTGACAAACGTACCAAGGCTGCGAAAGAAATTAACAGTGAAAGAATACAGGGGAGGGATGGAGGAGAACTCCAAACTCTCTGCAAATTTTCTATAAGCCTAAAATCACTCCAAAGCAAAAGGTTTCTTTTCAGAAATACAGAAGACTAATTTTAGCCACAACTAGTTAGAAAGCCAGTCACCTGCGAAAAGAACACCTTTTAGGAAGTGATGTCATAAAAACACCAAGGTAAAGCCAGCCATGGTGACTACGGCTCGGTACAATCAATTTGGAGGGAGAAATCAAATCTCCAACAACAAATGGATATAGACAAACAACATGAGAGCTGACAGGCTTTTGGAAAATGCAATGTCATCAGGAGTAATTTTAAAAAGCTAAAGGCCATTTTAACAATCATCCAGCAATGCAATGCATTTAGCTTTTACATGGTGTCTAAGCTGTGGTGCAATTCATTTACCCTAAATCCACACCAAATGTATTTTCTCTTCAGAACGAAATATCAGAGTTTGGAAACAATGAACCTAGCCTAGACTCTCTGACAAAATTCTTCAGTATACCTGCTGTGGGCCCTACAGAGCTTCTGTCATCAAATCTGCCCACTTGGCATCATTGCTTTCAATTATTAAGAAACAAGGACAACTTTCCCAAAGGAATTTCTGAAGTGTCACAGTTGTTCTGGAGGAGGGAGGCTTGTCTGAGACTTCTAATAGGCAGATATTAAAAACAAATCTTCAACGACGTGGAGCACACAACCTTCCTAGATTCCAGTCTGGACTTCTGAATTCAGAGCAGCTGGTGTGTTTTTCCTAGTCAATGGTCCTTGATCCTAGTTAGCCACATGTCAGAATCACGTGAGCAGCTTTTCATAAATCAGAATTGCCCTGGACATCACTCCAAAACAGCAAATCGTACTTTGATTTGCTGGGTCTAGGGATCTGCATTTTTAAAGCTCTCAGTTTTTCTGATATGGAGCCAGGATTGCAAATCATGTTTTCATGTCACCTAACATATGAATTATTTACTTACTACTTATTAATAATTAATAAGTAATAGTAATAATAAGTAATAATAAGTAATAATTAATAGTAGGTGACTAAAACTTTGCAAGGCTATTTCTAAAAAACCAAGTTAGGGACACGCTAGGACCAATTTCTCACTGAGTTTGGCTATGAATCTCAACAGATAAGTGGTGTAACTGCAGCTTGACAGTTTACACCAGGATGTCTCATCTCCAAATACGGCCCAGTACCAGGCACACCTACCCAATGTCCCTCTGACAAATACCCGACCCTGGCCTTCTCGAGTTTCTCCAACTAATGCTATTAATATAATAACTGGACATTCTGTCTTATGCTTCCCAGGAAGCCAGAGTCCCTCACAAAACCAGCATTTGTAAAATGCCCCTCATCTACTACAGCATCTCAATC
>SJYC01046136.1:0-78369 GCA_006408675.1 Madoqua kirkii
AGGAGCAGCCTTACAGAATCTCTGCGTTACACAGTAAGACTTCTGAGAACCTTAAGGCTGTGGCCTGTCAGTGTCACAAGGAGTCCAAGGTAGACAAAGCATCTCGAGGTCATGACTTCTGCCTAATACGTGAACCTATCAACATTCACAGAAAATCCACAGTTTTACAGATACTTGTACTGTGAAATTACTGCCAGGTTAGACTATAACAGAGAGTACAAAATGAAAAGAGCATTCAGATGCCAAAACTTTTAGGGGCAGGTAACAGTCTGAGAAGGCTACTCAGCTACAAACGTTGACTCCTTAAGAAAAAGAAAGGGTCACTTAAAAAGTGGAAGCAAGAGCCCAGAGCCTGGAAGCGAGAGACAGACAGAACACTGGCAGAGGCATAGGCAACAGGCAGCTGGCCAAACTTCCCATCCATCATGGGCCTGGGGCCCCTGGTTTTCCCACTCTGGTGCAGGCCTTCAAGAAGCCTGCCCTCCTGCTTTGTTC
The DNA here is from genome assembly GCA_006408675.1 of Madoqua kirkii. Lineage (NCBI taxonomy): Eukaryota > Metazoa > Chordata > Mammalia > Artiodactyla > Bovidae > Madoqua > Madoqua kirkii. Next base: position 496 of record SJYC01046136.1, read on the forward strand.
TGGCTGTGTGTCAGGAAGATGACTGCGGCAAGGCCCTTGACTTCGGGCCTGAGCCTGAAGCTGTAACAGGACGAGACTTCTGAAGAGTCTTGGAAAGGCAAGAGTGTATTTTGCATGTGGGAGGTATGTGGATTATTGTGGCCAGAGGATAGACCAGGGCAGGGCAGGTTTGTTTTATTTTTCTCCCCCAAAGACGCCCATAATAACACCTCCTGATCCAAGTGTTCTTCCAGAATCTTTAAAGCCTCACTATCAAGAGATGGAGTCCAGTGCCCTCTTCGTACACCTGGGTGGGTCTCTGCCTTGCCCATAACCAACAGAGTCAAGTGTCAGAGAAGGTGATGTGGTTTCCACCTGGCTCAGTGGAATACAAGCAGAGGATGCTGCAGTCACTGTACAGGCAGCATCATGCAGGCGGCCTGAGGCCTCCATGCTGCAGGCAGGCCAGAAAGAGCCCACGAGGAGAGGGCAGCTGACTGCAGCTGCACAGGACCAGAAACCAGCCTGCTGGGGGTTCAGATGTGTATAAGAGACAGATACATGATAAACTTTACAAACAGGGTCATAAATTTTACCTGTGATTGATTTTCCTGCAAAATAGAAATAAAGATCCTTCTAGTTAAAGCATGAAGTGAGGTCCTCGAACTCTCTTAATTATTAGTATGACAACAGATCAATGTTAAATTTAAATGTCATGGAAAAAATAATATTCATTTTATTTATAACAATTTGGAACCCTGATTATCCAACAGGATATTTGGGAAAAGTAAATACTGCTGGGGGTTCTCCGAACCCCTGACCCACAGAAGCGTGTTAAAATGACTTATTGTCTGAAGCTGCTATAGATAATCAGAATAAGGACGTTGATGAGGTTACTTATGGAATTTCATTTCTCTTTTTTATAGTCAGGAATTCTTTAAAAATTCGTAGGTCATATTTGATATCCTGTGTGTGTGTGCGTGTGTGTGTGTGTGTGTGTGCGCGCGCGCACGCATGTGCATGCTCAGTCGTGTCTGACTCGTTGAGCCCCTATGGACTACAGCCCACCAGGCTCCTCTGTCCATGGAATTTTCCCAGTGAGAATACTGGAGTGGGATGCTATGTCCTCCTCCAGAGGATCTTCCCAACCCAGGGATTGAACTCATGTCTCCTGCACTGGCAGGTGGATTCTTTACCACTGGGCCACCAGGGAAGCCATTTGATACCCCTTCCCATGACAAATAACATGCTCTACCATGCTTTGCTTCTTGGTCAGTGTTTTCTGACTGTGGATTTTCTGGGCAACTAAACACTCAGATTTTAATTTATACTTTGACGTTTTTTTTTCTGTCTGACCATGTTATTACTTATTAAAATACCAAGAAGAAAAAAGTCCATTTCTATCATTTATAGATAAGTGGCTCCAGCTAAATCATGGCCATTTTGCCAGTGATCTGAATTAACTTTTTTTTTGACCTCTTGGAATTCAATGTTTACCTAATTTTGCTAAAATTTGGCATTCTCTTTTTCCAGAATATAAAAGGAGAATAAAGGAATGAGACTATTAAAATGTTCTACAGGCAACGGGAAGAGATTCTAGAGAAACAGAGACTCTTATAATTCAATAATAACAATTCAAAACACTGAGCTAGATCAGTGAAGGACACATGTATAGCAACTTCCTTATAATGCTTTAACATTTTCTAATGTGAAAGAATCAAATCTGATAAATTCTGCTTTTTGGATAATGGAACTTCTTAACTTCAGAAATCCAACTTGAAAGGGCAATGCTGTGAAAGAGAATGTTCTGGAAGCAGGAAGGGAGCTATTCTGAAGCAGCAGCACAAAACAAGAAGTAATTAGATTTCTTGTTCGGTTTTAGTTCTATCAAACCTCCAATATGGCATTTCCCCAAGACAGGGTGACAAAGAACAATGAGAACAGCTCGAAGCCAAGAAAGCAGCATCCAATTTTGCAACTATTGTCTTTGAGAATGAACGCTCCTGCTGGAACGGGTGCCAAGCTCATCTGTGATTTTAGCTAATGAAGAAAACAATGGCAACGTTCTGTCCTGGTGAGACAAATGACATAGATGAGAAAACACACATCATATAAAACCAAAGGGTAAAAAGGGAGAATACATGTTTGGCAGTGGAGCAGAGCTGAAGATGCTCTGGGTACAGCAGTGAGTTTCCAAGTTAACTTAATTGCAGGGGAAGGAGGCACGGGAATGAGAAAGAAGAGCACACAGCTAACAGCACACTGCTCCAGGCAGGCCGCAGAATGGACCGTGAAAACCACGAGAGCCGTAACAGGCATCAGAGGCACACTGTGACGGTCGGGTTTAGGTGTCAGCTCGGCTATGCCCCCATCCGCAGTCATTCCATCAAACACTAATGTAGGCACTGCCCTGAAGACAGAGGAGACGTGATGAAAGTCCTTAACTGCCTTTAACCGCAGGGCAATTACACCTTGATAATCTGGGTGGGCCTGACTCAACCAGCTGACAGGCCTCAACAGCTGAGCCAGGGCTTCTCGGAAGAAGAAACTGCAGAGCCTGTGGACAACAGCTTTGGCCATGCCCAAGAGCTGCGGCCTGCCCTTCCTTCCCTTCAACCCTATAGGCGCTACTCCTTAATTATGTCAATTTCTTGCAATAATCTCTTTATACCTTCCTGGTTCTGTTTCTCTGGTTGAAGCCTGACTGATACACTAAATCCAGCAGCCTCACAGTGGTATTAAAAATTAAAAGGCAAACTAGCTAGCAGAAGAGCAGTGCCAACAAGAGCATCCACTGGGTTTTGGTAATGGAACATGTTAGTGTCTCCAAAGGAAACAGGAAGAGAGCTGAATAGAAAAGACAATATGAAGAACCAAGATGGACTGGATGACCACAACTTACTGCAGACTGCGGACTGGATTCCAACCTTGTAAAGATAGCCAACATAAAGATTAGGGGTGAGATACCTGTTAAACATCATTCATGTGAATTCTGAGTGGTACAAGCAACGCCAGCACCTTGAAAAATGTTCTGCCAAGCAGACCTAAATTTGCTTAGGGATTAACAATCCATGAAAGATACTCAAGTCCATTTGAGTCTGGTAGAATGGAAACTCATTCAGACTCAGCAACTGTTATATAGAATGCAATATAGAAAATATTTGTCATATTATAATTTCACCAAAGCATCTGCTTTAAAATTATACACATCCATACAAACATTTCTGAATAACTTTTAGATGTCAGTGCCAAAGAGTTCCTTCACAATTATGACTAACTGCCCTAAAGATGCATTCCAGCTAATACTCAGCTTAAAGTTCCTAATTAAATACCAGTAATAGGTTCTCTGAAAAAGTAGATCCCTATATAGATTTCCAGCATGCTCTCCATTACCGAGGATAAAGTCTGATTATGGTGAGATACATAATATACCTCTTTAGTGTGGCGGGAAAAAAAGGAATGGGAAAGAGTTGCTACCTCTATTGGTCACCAGCAGAACTTTACATTTTCTCACGGTTTATCAGGGCGTGAGGCTCAAATGGAGGCATGTTTATTCTTTCTGCTTGTAAATTAATACAACATCCATATTGTAAAATATTATGCACCCAACAGCAAGTATCAAATAGATCATCAAAACACAAGAAGACGCTAGTAGAGAACAGAGCATTTATCACTGCTGACGTAAGGAGGAGGAGGTGCACATATAAACATTTCTCGATGCATCTGCGTATGCACAGAGCATTTCCGGAAGAACTTACCAGGACCTGCTGATGGCTCTGAACTGAGAGAGGGACTTCTTTTCACTGGGTCATGTACATGAAGGAACCCCAATATATATCACCCATGCCCTCCCACCATTCAGTTCTGAACTAATTTAGAAGTATGACCAGTAAGCTTGGGCAGGGGGCGGTCAAAAATCACCCTTTTTACAAAGGTGATACTTGAGAATGTGGCTTGAATGTTGAGCCAGCAGCCTTCCTTGATGAATGACCCCTGGATTTAGACAAGGCTTACCTATCCTGTCCCCAGCAAGCATGACCAGCACATTCCTACCCCACCCAGGCAGAGCCACGGTGACTGACCAATAGCACCTCTCTCTATGAGCAATCCAGCGCCCTCAGAAAGGGAGGGCAAGGGGCTGGGCCACACGTGCCCACTTCCTCCCTCCAAACTCACCAATCAGATACACTGCTGGGCAGAGACAGGCCAAGAATGTTTTGCTCACCCCATGAGTAGTGAAGAAACATCCCCTCTGCCTCTTCCTCTTTTGGCATCATTTGCAGCTTTATCATTATTATGTACAATGCTATCAGTCAAAAATCAGGTATTTAAAAATTAAAGATATACATACCTCTTGTTAAAAAATGCAAACAGAATTCCTTTTATTAAAAAAAAAAAAAAAAAAAAACCCAGAAAGTAAAAGTAACCACCTCCTACCTCAAAACAATATTCAAAGACATGACTTTTCCAGGAGGGGACAAAGTGATAGTAAGATGAGCTACTAAATTTTTAAGAACGAAAATGATGGAAACCTTCTAAAATCTTGATGTGACCATGAGGTCAACTCATGGTTCACCTGCATTTGCCACAATATGTGTACCATTTAGGATTTTCAACATTTTTTTTTTAATGCAACAAATTCTAGAATGAAGACTCACCATTAAAGTACTGGTCTGGTCAATGAAACAACCATCAAACGTTCAACCACACAGGGCGCATAATGACAACACAGAGGGCGTGTCATGACAGGAGCTGGTGCTTTTTAATACTCTGCCTTTATGCTTCTCTCCACCAGATGGATAGTCTGTATTCTTTTATATTACAGAGTAATGTATTCTGTTGTTGTTGTTAATCTGCTTAACCTGGTATCTTTGCTACAAAATCCAAAGATGCTAAAAAGATTTTCCAATATACTTGACAATTTGGAGCTCTGAAAGCACATGCATGCCCTGGGGGTAAGACACAGTTCAATATATTCTGAGTCCTCACATTTAGGGTATCTTGTGTTTTCTTGTTGTGTAGTTGCTAAATTGTGTCTGAGTTTTTGCGACCCCATGGACCACAGCACACCAGGCTTCCTTGTCCTTCACAATCTCCTGGAGTTTGCTGAAACTCTTACCCATTGAGTTTTTGGTGACGGATAACTAATATATGTTTGTTAAATGAGTGAATAACAGTGTCCTGCTGCCTGAAAAAAATTTGCCAAAGCAAAATTTGTATCAGGAGGAACTTCTCCCTATACTTCTCTCACCATTGCCCCTGGAGAGGGAAGTCAGAAGCTGCAGATATAGCATCACAGAGATCTTGAAGAGATATGAGGGGAGGGGCAAGTTAAGATCCCATTACATCCTGAAATCCTTTTAGCTTCTCACATCTATAATCCCTAGAGTCAGAGCACACTTGAAATTTGCTGCAATGAACACAAAATCCAGCTCTGGGAATCAGCACTCAATACAGGCTACTAACGGGTAACAGACACTTAAAACTTGTTATTTGGATCCATGAATGAATAAGTCATCCTCGGCTAAAACACACAGACACAGTAAGGTTCTGGGCCAGACCATCTCAACCTGCAACTCAAAGGCATTTTATCATGTCCTTAGACAGATACTAGCCTTTGCCCTCACGGACCCTGTTATTATGGTGACATGATTAACAGACAAATCTGAGGAAGCTAGGGTTTCCCTGATAGATCAGATGGCAAAGGATTTGCCTGTAATGTGGAAGACCAGGGTTTAATCTCTGGGTCAGGAAGATCCCCTGGAAAGGAAATGGCAACCCACTCCAGTATTCTGGCCTGGAGAATCCCATGGACAGAGGAGCCTCGTGGGCTACAGTTCATAGAGTTGCAGAGTCAGACACGACTGAACAACTAACACTTCACTTCACATGAGGAAGCTAAAGGGCTTAATTTATTCTACCAGTTTAAGCAAAGCAGCAGCTGCTGTCAAGAAAACTCTGGGCTTTCCTCTAAGCATCTGAAGATCCTGAGAGGAAAAGCGTGCTTATAATCGTCAAATAAGAGCAAAGTGGATGATCAAAATGGATGGGCCCATCTGCCTCAGAGACGACATATTAATGTCTTGCTGTGCAGGGAATAATTCAAAGAAGCAAACGAGTCCGTGGTGGCTCACCGCAATTATGGTCCCTTTGTAAGGGACTCTATTCCCTACCCTTCTGTCTACAAAGGGCAGAGACTTCAGATGGGAGGTTAGTTACAAAAAGAAAAAAAAAGAAAGTACATACACAGCACTGACTGGAACTTTGGGTTGAAAGAGTGAAGAATCTGACTCCAGCTCAAAATTGAACTGATTAGAAAGAAGAGCCAACATCACAAGGTCTCTATGTGAAAATATGCCTCCTATTGAAATCTTTGCCTGCTCCCATTCGAGCTGTCTTTACAGACCACTCCACCCAGGTTATTATCTCAGGAAAAGTCTCAAAGACCTAACAGGGAACAAGGAATCCCCCGCATGGTTACCTCCACAGGTGGCTGAAGCCTCTGAGGAGGACAAGACAGGAACTGCCAGACCATGCGTATCAGATGGCCAGTCAGTCAGTCACCATTAGGTGCTCAGTGTGTCCGACTCTCTGCACCCCCACAGACTGTAGCCCACGAGGCTCCTCCATCCCAAGGCCAGGATGCTGGAGTGGGTTGCCATTTTCTTCTCCAGGGGATCTTCCCAACCCAGGAATCGAACCCAGATCCTCTATACTGCAGGCAGATTCCTTACAGCCTGAACCGCCAAGGAGGCGCTCCTGGGTGGTGGGGTGTGTCAGCCACAACGGCGCAGTCAACAGCTGTGCCGTATTCCTTGATTCGGGGGTCAGAAAGGCAAAAGCCTTGTCACTCCACGTGTGCAAAGAGTAACAGGTGTCCACAGACGTGTCAGAACCAAACAAGAAGCAGACCTTCAACTCCCTCGTGGCTCCTTGCCTCTACATTTTACTACGTTCACTTTTAAGTCTTTTTTTTTTTAATACTGGAACTGCCCTGCCACTGAGATTTCATCTTTACAGTCTAAGTCTTCATGCTTCAGTATTCTGAAAGCAAATCTCAGATTCAGATCATTTTACCTGTAAATACTTCAGCACACATCTCTAATAGAGAAGGACATTTTAAAACACAATCATGATGTTTTCACAAACAACAAAATCACCAATGATTTCTCAGGAGAATTAAGTTATCAGTCTATGTTGTATCTTATCCCACTGTCTCCAAAATGTCTTTTCAGCTTATTTATTCAAAATGAGAGCTAAACAAGACCCACATGTGATCCATACTACTAAATCTGTAATAGGGTTTCGCTTAAAACCTCATTAGGGTTTTGCTTAAAAGCCAGCCATCATAACCACTTAAATAGGCTCTGACTTAGATGGAAAGAGCCTGTTTTCTTACTGCTATCAAGAAAAGTATCAGATGGCCAGTCAGTCAGTCACCATTAGGTGCTCAGTGTGTCCGACTCTCTGCACCCCCACAGACTGTAGCCCACGAGGCTCCTCCATCCCAAGGCCAGGATGCTGGAGTGGGTTGCCATTTTCTTCTCCAGGGGATCTTCCCAACCCAGGAATCAAACCCAGATCCTCTATACTGCAGGCAGATTCCTTACAGCCTGAACCGCCAAGGAGGCGCTCCTGGGTGGTGGGGTGTGTCAGCCACAACGGCGCAGTCAACAGCTGTGCCGTATTCCTTGATTCGGGGGTCAGAAAGGCAAAAGCCTTGTCACTCCACGTGTGCAAAGAGTAACAGGTGTCCACAGACGTGTCAGAACCAAACAAGAAGCAGACCTTCAACTCCCTCGTGGCTCCTTGCCTCTACATTTTACTACGTTCACTTTTAAGTCTTTTTTTTTTTAATACTGGAACTGCCCTGCCACTGAGATTTCATCTTTACAGTCTAAGTCTTCATGCTTCAGTATTCTGAAAGCAAATCTCAGATTCAGATCATTTTACCTGTAAATACTTCAGCACACATCTCTAATAGAGAAGGACATTTTAAAACACAATCATGATGTTTTCACAAACAACAAAATCACCAATGATTTCTCAGGAGAATTAAGTTATCAGTCTATGTTGTATCTTATCCCACTGTCTCCAAAATGTCTTTTCAGCTTATTTATTCAAAATGAGAGCTAAACAAGACCCACATGTGATCCATACTACTAAATCTGTAATAGGGTTTCGCTTAAAACCTCATTAGGGTTTTGCTTAAAAGCCAGCCATCATAACCACTTAAGTAGGCTCTGACTTAGATGGAAAGAGCCTGTTTTCTTACTGCTATCAAGAAACACCGACCACCTCCAGAGGGAGAATACTCACTTGCTTTATATCACTGGGAAAATTAATTCTCAGTAATAACTGAAAGCTACGATGAAGGTTCCAGTGTAAAAATGCTCCAGACAGGAGTTTTATTTCTGGGGCAAAGTCTCAACTGTGTTTCAATTCAGAGTTGAAAAGGGCCATAAATTCTATTTTTGTTAGTCCATTTAGTACTAAGAAGAGATTGCCAGAACAGTAAAGTAAGTTAAGTTACACAGATTTCCCTGTAATAGATTCGGAAAAACTATATATTCTAACTCTTATATTTGCCAAAGACAACACTGTCCAACTACCGAATTTAAAACGAAACCAAGATATATAATAGTTGTATATTCTCATGGGGTTAACTTTTTTTTTTTTAAATTAGAACTTCAGCTTCCTTGGTAAGGGCTAGATGGGGGCCACATGGTGAAATATAAATGAGTTTGGCAAGTAATCTAAGCCTAACTATGGGATCTGATGCTCTTCTAAGGATCCAAACCTCTCATCACATCTGCTAATTGGTAGGAAAACGAAGTATATGTGGATGCCATCATTGTTTTTCTTTTCCTGCCTAATTCCAGTAAGAGTCTAGTGGCTAACCTGGAAGATAGCTAAGACTGGAGAGGTGGAAGGCACTCAGAAAACGGATCATTAATGCTTGAGGCAACAGGCTCTGCATGTGTGCAGGAACCACGCTCTGGGATATGTTCTGCACGCTGGTCTCAGCTATGGCTCTTGTGCTCAGCGTGTCTAAGTTTCTCTCTCCAGACCACACCCTCCCGAGATCTGTAGATAAAGACGCTGGTCTACTCTCTCTCCATTTGAGATGAGACATCCCGCAAGGATTACCACTTTCTAAACATTCAATGTCATTCCCAGTAAAGGTTTCCTACCTGCCAAACTCAACATCAGAAAGGAAGTCAACATCAGCTTTTCCTAAAATCTTTTCCTCTCCCTTTCCACCCTCTCAACCTCCATCCTCATGGAAACCTTGCAAATCCTCTGTTCGGTCCAGTATCTCCTGCTTCCAAGTATCTCCTTACCCCGTTCTACTTTCATCCTCCACTGATTCTCACCTGGACTAAACACCAGCCTTCCAACCTGGCTGCTGTGGCCAGTCTTGCCCCTAAACCACTGCCCAAAATGCAGCCAGAATGGTTTTCCTAAAGGCAAACTAGATCATTGCACATCTCTTCTTAAATTCTATTTATTTATTTTTTTATTTATTGCTGCACTGTGGGGGCTTGTGGGATCTTACTATAATAACAGTCCCCCAACTGGGGACTGAACCCAGGCCGTGGCAGTAAAAAACACTGAGTCCAAAACACTGGACCACCAGGAATTTCCCTCTCTGCTTAAATTCTTATCAGAGTTCCCCAAAGCTGGCAGGGGATCGGAGGAGGGAGGCAAAAATGTGAAAACCTAAACTCCTCATCAAGACACATAAGACATTTTTTGTTCTGGCTCTTATCCACTCCTCCAACTTTCCTCAACTTCAATCACACAAACAATTTTGCTCTTCCAATACATTTTCAAGCATTTGCCCAGGAAGGCTGCCCACCTGCGATAAGCTACCTTGCTAACTGGCAAAAGAACACATATCCTGCCCAAGACAATGAAAGCACTGTGTCCTGGATGAAGTCCTTGGCCACCTCATCCTCCTCGACATACCGCAGCATCTGTGTGTCGTCCCCTCCCAGTGCTGACCCTGATGCTCCACATGTGGCTTCCTGTCCAAGGCCTCCCCTCGTCTGTGTGGCCACCACCCGAGCCGCCCAGGCTCAAATCTCACTGTCAATATTTTAAACTTTTTAGTTTTTACTGGAGTACAGCTGATTAACAACACTGTGATAGCTTCAGGTGCACAGCAGAGTGACCCAGCCATACACTTATCCATTCTCCCCCAAACTCCCCTCCTGTCCAGACTGCCGCATAACACTGAGCAGAACTCTCTGTGCTATACAGTAGGTCCTTGTTGATTATCCATTTTAAACATCGCAGGGTGGGCCTGTCCATCCCAAACTCCCTAACTATCCTTCCCCCTTTACTATCAACTTTCATTCTTCTCTTGGGATACTTACAGATGAAGGCTGTCTTATGTCTGGACCCCAGCACAGTCCTGGAACTCGATACGTGAAAAGTCAGTGTCTTTAGAATCCCCGCCCTCTAGAGTCCTTGGGTCGCACACCGTGCCTCCTCTGCATGGAGCCTCTGAATATATACAAGCCTCCACTGACCTCGAAATTTTCTCAACCCCCAAGCTATGACAGTCTCCTACTGCCCTTTCCCATCAAGCTTTGAAAAATCACCCACTAGCACTTCCTTACCATCTCTTTACTCATTAAATCTGAATGTCTCGCTTCTCCCCTTACTGCTAAAATTGAGCTAAATCCAATGTCCTTTGAAGACCTCGTTTTCCTTCCCCTCACTGCAAAAATCAAAACCGCTGACCACTTCCCCCTTGCTGGCTCCTGTGAGGCACTTTCTTTCCCTCTGTGCTCCACCTGGCCCATTATGGCTCCCCAAGGACTTCACCGCAGTCCCTGTCACACCCTCCCTGGCAATCTCGCCTGACCACGTGGTTCCCACAGCAGCCTCCATGGAGAGGATCGCTAAATACTGCTCTTTCGTTCACGGCCTCTACTGAGGCCCACATTTCTGTCTCCCTCAAACTGAAGTCCCAATGGAGCTTCACACTCCAATAGATGGCAACAAGCCTGGCACCTCTCTCCCCTCCTCAACTGCCACCCTCCTGCCAATATGGCCTCAGTCTCTTTCCATTGTCTCTCTTGTGTGATTTGCTCCTCTCTCCATCATTTGCCAAGATCCTTCAATTCTGATGTTTTAACAGTGCTGACTCATGTCCTTTCCTCCCTAGGCCTCTGCCACAGTCCTAGCTGAAACCCGCATTGACTCATGCCTCAAGGTCTTTAACAGCTTCTGCTGGCCCATGGCTCCTCCTTCAGGCTGCCCACGACTCTCCACTTTTCCAATCCAGCTTCCCCAGCTGCCTCCCTGCCTCCAGGGTACCCCTCATTGGCTCCTCACATCTTAGCGCCCACCTCCAAAATCCATGGATTAAGACTCAAGGCCAGAGGTTAAAGCATCTGCCTGGAATGTGAGAGACCTGGGTTCAATCCCTGGGTCGGGAAGATCCCCTGGAGAAGGAAATAGCAACCCACTCCAGTACTCTTGCCTGGAGAATCCCATGGAGTGAGGAGCCTGGTAGGCTACTAGTCCATACTAGTCCATGGGGTCGCAAAGAGTAGGACACAACTGAGCGACCTCACTTCACTTAATCCAGTTTTAAAATCTCATCTTCTACTGCTTCTCTTCATGCAAGCTTTCATCTCTCCCAGGGCTCTCCAAATATGCCTGATCATACGACTTACCTAGATCCTTCGTTAAAAATGCAGATTGTCAGGTCCTACTCAAGATCAAATGAGGCAAAAACTCCCAGGATTCATTATGACTAGCCAAAAAGGATGGATGTTTTGGGAGTGGGGAGGCAGGTGGTGTGTGTCTGTGTGTGTGTGTAGGTGTGTGTGTGTGTTTATGTGTCACTTTGTGACCCCCATGAACTGTAGCCCACTAGGCTCCTCTATCTAGCGGTGGTGGAGTAGAAGGTTAAACGGCCTAAAATAAGCTGATTTAATTATCTGAATTAATTTGTCTCCCATAGTACTGATAACTGTTCCTAAGATCAAATTATACTGGTGGTGGTTTAGTTGCTCAGTTGTGTCTGACTCTGCAATCCCATGGACTGTAGCCCGCCAGGCTCCTCTGTCCACAGGATTCCCCAGGCCAGAATACGGCAGTGGGTCGCCACTTCCTTCTCTAGGGAATTATATTGGTAGGGCAAAAGAAAGAAGAGGGGGTAAAAAAATGTTCAAATCCCCAGTATTATCAGAAACCTCTACTGAGTCCTCTAGCCACTCTCTTCCTTTAATCACAAAACTCCCTTAAAATTACCCATAATCTTCCCATATATATAAATGTCTACTACAAAGAGGAAGGAAATGCTTTTCTTTTCCTTGTCCCAATCATGATGACAATGAAATAGTCACTTTTATTATCTGGGGTAAAGCTCTTAAATCAATAAGAGCTATTTTCCCAAGAAAAATAACTGAAGCAGAAAACTTTACGTGTGTATATCTACTATGTTTTATTTTAAACATTTATTATCTAACTGTTAAATATAGGGTTATAACGTGAAGAGTCATGTAGTTTTATATTTTTCACATCACACAGAAAAATGTTTTTTAATCTAATTTCATTATAATATACATTTTAATGATACTGGTTGAGATTATTAGAGTATAAAATTGATTCACATTTATTATAGAAAATTTGGGAAATAAAGAAAAGAACAAAGATGAAATTAGTATTTTTCCACTAGGTGACAGTACAACATAGCAGTTGCCAACCAAAGAGCTTTTGTATCAGACAGATTTGAGGCTAAGTTCCAACCTAACCACTCAGTGGATACCAATACTTACTTACCCTAGCAGTCCCTCTCCTCACCAGCAAAACTGCATCACAATACCTACCTCATCAGGTTATAATGAGGACAAAGGAAACGACACATATAAAACATTTTTAGTCCAGTGCCTCCAGATTTAGCAGGTGTTCAAAAAAGGCTGCTTGGTCATGAAGTCTACTCCAGAAAAGAAAACAAAAACTGGGCATGTCCTCAGCCTCAAGAACTCCCAGAAAATGAATCACCGTGGACTCTATCCAAATACGAGGAGTTTGAAACCTGCTGTAGACTTACCAATTTTCTTAGAAACATCCAGCCTGATATGACTATTTTTGGATATGTGAGCTCATCATTATGAACACCGTTAATAAATGAGTGGATGAAGATGGCATCAGGCCAGAACTGTTCTCTAAAGTCTCCATACAGGAAGAAAGATGTGGCACTCAGGTTATGTTATAATGAGATTTAAAGTATTAATGATACAATGTCTGAATTAAAGATAAATTCCCTTATGAGAACTTTTCTATATTTAAATTCTGAATTATACTCTTATAAATGTCTTTGTTGAATCAGGGAGCATAGAAAAAATCTTGCAAAGGATATAACTGTGCCCCAAATGACCACAAGGGAGAGAGAACAAGCTATAAACTTATTATTGTAGGACCACATCTTAACACATGCCTCTGTGTCCTTGTCCTACTAAGCTTGGTTTCCTAACACCAGCCTGGGTTACAGTTGACAAGTACTGCCAAGCAGACCATTTCTCCAGCACTCTGAAACTATCCAGGTGATACAATGCAACCAGAGATAACGTCTTTGAAAATGTTAGCATTCTACTACATCATTAAAGAGAGAAAGAAAGTAGCGCTAAGTCATGTCCAACTCTTGTGATCCCATGAACTGTAGCCTGACAGGCTTCTCTGTTCATGGGATTATCCAGACGAGAATACTAGAGTAGGTTGTCATTTTCTTCTCCAGGGGAACTTTCCAACCCAGGAACTGAACCCAAGTCTCTCACACTGCAGGTAAATGCTTTACCGACTGAGCTATAGGGGAAGCCCACTACATCACTGCTGACTGCTTTTTAATCACACAACAATTCTTCCATACCTATCTGAAACAGAAATACTCCTTCCAAAAATATACACACACACATAAGTATTTATGTGTCCATTCCACGTTTTCACTAAATCACATGCATTTTCAGATTCTCTTCACAGAGGAGTCCTCCTTATGTAGGTTCCACAGAACACACATTACCCAGCTTGTTGATCCCTAAATTCCAGAGCCTGGGACCTAACTGGCACACTTCAGATGTTCAACCAAGAGCAGTAGAATGAAAGAAGGCATACAGTCAGTAAATGCTTGAATTTATGCCAGAATTTAAGTCCAATGATTCTACTTTGCAATATGCGATAGAATCAGTCTATAAAGTTGGCAAATTCAGCACTTACTGAGTTCTTCCTTTATGCTTTTCCTTTTACAAATCTGTTTCCAACACCTACAAGAGCTGTGCAAATAGGTACAATGAATAAGAGTCTCAAAAATAAGAGTCTCATCAAAGCTGAATTATAATATTTATTGAAGGACTCACAGCAAGCTAACACTAACCCTTTCTCAAAATTCATGTAGAGTAATTGAAACAACTGTGTAAAAAAACCCAGAGTCCTCACAAGATTTATTCATCTTTACTCAAGTATCCCAGCCTAGAATAGTGGCTAGCATATTGTAAGCATTAACAAATGTTTGTTCTTTTTTATCAAGTGCACATATTTTAATAATAGAAGTAAATATTTGTTGCAAAGGAAAAAGGGCATGAGAAAGGACAATTGTTAAGTGTACACTCAAGGTACACTTGAATCTTCTCATTCAAAGTCTGCACAATCATTGTTATCTAGTATCTTTCACTTTCTCTTACAGGAAGACCAGAAATCTCCATCCATCACAAGGTGATTTTGAAACTACACCTATTGGACTTTAACACATGCTATCTTGGCCAGTTTATTATGGCAACAAGAGAGTGGGCCTGCCGCCTCCCAGATGCTGAACCTGAGGGGTTGATATGCCTTGTACTCCTGACTGGGATACCATCGAGGGCACGTTCTCAGTAGACCATCTGCAGCAGCATGGATATGACACCAGGTAAAGTAAGTCAGAGGAGAAAGACAGATACCATATGACATCACTTATATATGAGATCGAAACTACGACACAAATGAACTTATTTACGAAACAGAAACTGACTCACAGACATAGAGCACAGCCTTGTGGCTGCCAAGGAGGATGGGAGGTGGGGAGTCATGGGCGGGGAGTTTGGGTTAGCAGGTGCAAACTGTTACTGGGTTGGCCACAAAGTTCATGCAGATTTTTACAAAAGATACTACGGAAAAACCCAAATGAACTCTGTGGCCAACCCAATATATACAGAATATATATATAAATAACAAAACCCTACTGTATACTATGGGGAACAACAGTCAATATCCTATAATAAACCATAATGGAAATGAATATACATATATATATATATACACACACACATATAATATTCTGAGGAGGAAATCCGATGCCTTCTAAAGGACTTCAGCCCTCTGCATGTCCAGAGAGTCCAGAATGGCTGCAAATGCTTCGCGTTCGTAGATCTGGGCTCTGTGTGCAAAGTGTACTTGCGATCAAGGGACCGAATGGGGAGCACTGCCACAAACGAAAAGTGTACGTGAATCCCAACAACAGGTGTCCCAAGAGGACCCCTGATGTGACTGAGCGGCCCCAGGCACTGCCAATTTTGGAGACGCCCTGTGCTCAAAGATTTGCCAGAACCACTGCTTGTCCATGGCTCACTCCCAAAGCTTCTGGTGAGCCCTGTGAGACATAGAAACCCAAGACAAGCTTCTCTGCAGTTCCCATGGAAATGAGAGGGTCCTTCTTGGTGCTGCTCCTGAGGGAATGTTTCTGAGACCTGGGCTGGCTGGCCACCATCCCCAGCATCGGCAGGAAGGTGGGGCTGCTGGTGACCAGTACTGTCCCTCAGACCCCCTTGACCCGGGTCACGCACATCACCGA
This sequence comes from Madoqua kirkii, assembly GCA_006408675.1. Taxonomy (NCBI): domain Eukaryota; kingdom Metazoa; phylum Chordata; class Mammalia; order Artiodactyla; family Bovidae; genus Madoqua; species Madoqua kirkii. The sequence goes on from SJYC01046136.1 coordinate 16,319, forward strand.
GACTCCGCAGCAGAACACGCAGGCCCTGTTCAGCGCCTGGCTGAGGCGGAGCAGCAGCAGACTACCAGCACGACTTGGCGGTGCAGCACAGGACCCGCGGTCTGGCCGAGTACCACCTGGGCCCAGCCTAGAACAGGTGCAGGGTGCAGGACCACATGGACTCCTGGGCAGTGGTCATATTCGTGGATTTTGGCCAGTCAGCCACCATCCTGGTGCAGTCCCTGCACAGCCGGGACCGTGATGATTTCTGGACCATCCCCCCACCTCCACCCCACTAGCCGTTTATGCTGGAGAAAGGTGTTTTGAGTTTGAATCAGGTTACCCATCGCATCCTTGAAGGGAAAATCACCAGTGCTTTGGACCTGGGAGTCATCCATCCTGAAGCCTGAAGCGTTTAAGTGACGTGGCTACATCAGCAAGTTCCCTCTCCCATCTAGGTTCTGCCCGCCCTGCCCTTTCACTCTTGAGGTCCCGGGGGTGACAAAGGCCACAGCGGTGCCTAGAACTGATTGGATTCCCCTTTGCCTTTCCCTAGCTCACTTCTCAGCGTGTCCTGTGTCTTCACCATGAACATCTGAACCAAACAGGGAGGCTTCCATGAGGCTGGAAGTCTGATGTGGCCAGTGTATTCTTTCCTGTCTCCTGTCTCTTCTTGGTACCCCCAGAGCATGATCTAAGTTGCCCTGACAGATTCTGGAGAATGGAGAGGCCCATTACTTAATTTTCCTGGCATTCCATTGTAGAATCAGGTAGGGAGCATCTAAACACTGATCTGTTAGCTTGGTAAATAAATGTTGGCATACTTCACATACAAACAAATTCACTGGATTGAGAATATCAGGTTGATAACAAGCTTCATAGTTTCTTCATGTTACAATGACTTGGCAATATCCAGATGCAGAGACAAAAAAAATAAACTTAAAAAAATGATATAAACATTAAAAAAAACTGTAATAGGAAACCAAAATTTCATTTTATACCGATTCTACTTGTTATTAAGAAACCTTGAGACGTTGGAGAAACCTCCAACGCTTTTGATTGCCCAGCCTATTTTGAGAGAGAAGTTTGGAAAGTGAAATGGCCAAAGACAGCCTGCATGGAGAAAAAGTTAAAAAGCTGAGTGCCTGGGAACTCTGAGGCAGGCTAATCAGTCTCTGAAAAGTCAATAGCAGACACAGCTATGAATCAATTCAAGCAGTTCATCATGGTTAATTGAAAAATTTGCTGACTCTTTCAAGGTTTATATAGCATCCACAATTGGGAAACTCAAAAGTCTTTTTACAGTGGAAAGGTTCAAGCCAAATGAAAGTCATCTGAAGTCAAAATAACCCAAGACCAGGTTAGAAGGAGCCACAGGGCCTCTACAGCTACTCTCCTGTAGGGGGAGAGAACTCTGATTTACTTTTAGGAGAACTGGGCTCTGGGTTAGGCCAGGGGAGCCACCCGATCCAGGATAAGGTGTTCCCAACAGTTTCATCACTTGTTTGAAAAAGAAAAGCCTGCCTTTATTGAGTATTTACTTAGTATACGGCTTATTTCACTACACTAAGAACTTTGCTGTGCATTATCCTGTGTGTGTGTGCATGTAGCCATATATGTATATATAGCTTTGGTGGTGGTTTAGTTACTAAGTCATATCTGACTCTTGTGACCCCATGGACTGTAGCCTGCCAGGCTCCTCTGTCCAAGGGATTCTCCAGGCAAGAATACTGCAGGGGGTTGCCATTTCCTTCTCTTTATTTAGATATAATTCACCTATGACACAATTCATCGACTTAAATAGTATATATCACAGAGTAACCAATACCACAATCAATTTTAGGCAAATGTTATTACCCCCCCAAAAAAACCCCATGTCCAGTAGCAGTTATTCCCTATTTGCTGCACAGCCTCCAGTCCTAGACAAGCACTCATCTACTCTCTGTCTCTAATCATTTGCCTTTTCTGGGCATTTCACCTAAACAGAATCATGCAGTACATTGCCCTTTTTCCCATTCATCAGCTGATGACATTTGGGCTGTTTCCACTTTGGGCACTTAAGAATAATGCTGCCATGAACATCTGTGTACAAGTTCTGGTGTTTTCTCCTCAGCACATATCTGAGTGGCATTTCTGGATCATGTGTTAAGTTCTGAGGAATTCCCAAAGCAGCTGCCCATTTTACATGTCCACCAGTAGTAGCATCTGAGGGTTCCAATTGCCCTTCATCCTCACTAAAGCTTGCTGCATCTGTCTTCTTGGATACAGCCATCTTCCTGGGCACCAGGTGGGGTCTCACTGTTCTGATTTGCACTTCCCTCTCTTGCATCATCTCACTTAATCCTCATGGTGATCCTATTAGGTAAGAACCAGCCCTCACTCCTGTTTGGTACAAAAAGAAGCTGTGGCTTGGAGGGCAGAAGCAACGGGCTGAAGGTCTGGCCGTGTGCAGACTCTATGCCCCACAGAGCCCCTTCAAGAGCATGACACAACCACCAGGCCTCACACCATCCTAGGGGGTAGAACCGGATGACCTCTTAGAGGCCTCTCCAGCTAGGAAGTTCTGGCTTCATGAACTCACACTGCGTAAAAGTCTCTTCTCTAGGTGCATTTTCACCTGGGCCCCCAAATCAGTAATATCTGAACTTCTTCTGAGTAGGAGGGTTGTGTTCTAATCATAATAAGATGAGGTTACACCTCAAGGCAAAATCTGAGGCCAACTGGAGTGAGTACACAGGACTTAATATTGTGACTGAACCATACCAAACTGCCCACATGCAACTCTTCTAGAACTTCAAAGATGGCAATTTCATCTTCTGTGTGTATTTTATGAACTAACCTTACTCTTGGCTTTCTATGTACTTTCTTACCGTCATTTTCCCTTTACCTTCTTTTAGTCATCTACCAAATAAATTTTATCCAGTCAATTGTTTGCATCTTTGTAAACCATCTCAAATCTTTTCTGAAATCAAGTGGAGTAGTAAAGAAATAAACATACCAAAGTGTTTTCAAGTAAGCTTCAAAATAGCCCACAGCTGCAGCCTCTTTCATCAGATTGTGTACTTTTCCTAACCAAACTGTTCTCCAAGAAACAGAAAACACGGCTCCTCCCTGTACCTTGACAGGAGAGAAAATGCTTTCATGATATTCTAAATTAGACACGCTTTCCAAAATAATTTATGAAAGGAGAAAAACAGGTAGTCAATGCCCAGTAGGAAAAAAGGCAGAAAGCAATGATTCATTTCTACACTCACAAATACATGCAAAGGTTGTTTCTCCTGGAGTACCTCCTTGAGATTTTTTCCTTTGATTTATGCTTAATATTCCACGATACTTTTTGATGACTGACTGCTGTACTGAAGGCCACAGCTAACTATTAGAATTTGACAGGTGCCTAGGAAAATACTCAACATTGCTTTAAGTTTTCTTCTCTTTTAAAGGTAATTATTTAGTTCCCATAAGGTATATCCATGCTTTAATGCAGTTCTTTCATTTCCAAGACTTTGCCTTATCTCAAGAGATCATCACACTTGTACTGACAAATGCATCAACTCAGAGAGAAAACTACAAACCACAAGTGTCCATCAGTTCAGTGCTGCTTAAATGAACTAAGGTGTGTGAGTGTAGAAACAACTACGAGACAGCCATTAACAGTCAGAATGCTACCAGTTGACAGGGGAGAAGATATAAATCTTTTATTGAAGAAAAGCAAGGTACTCATCATTGGAATAGTGTGAGGTCATGTGTACAACGGTACATCACATCTATCTGTATATTTATTCATAAGCAGGATGGATGTGCAACAACATGTCAAAAGTAGTTATCACTGGACAGTGACAGGTCAGCGAGTTTTTCTACATCGGGCGCTTTTCAATTTTTTCTCATAAAAAGCAGGTGTTACTAGCTTTTAACTGACACTGTATCTGATTTTGTCAGAAGCTTAGAAAAGAAGCCCACAACGTGCAGAGCACTGTCCAAGGCAGTAAGAAGAACAAAAAATGTGAAAAGGAAAGCTAAGAACCCTCAGCCTGCTGGTAACCTGGCTGGAAAGGCTGCAGAAGACGCAATTCAGTTGCAAGTAGTATAAGGTGGAGCTTCAAAAGAGAGTCGAGTGTGCACACATGTGCCATGAACATTCAGAAAAGAAGAGCAACAGCAAATGGCAGCTGTGAGCTCATAAGAGAGCTTCCTGAGTGTTTGGGAAGGATTTGTGAAGGTGGAGAGTGGAAGGAGAAGAGGGTGACAGAGGATGAGATGGCTGGATGGCATCACCAACTCAATGGACGTGAGTCTGAGCAAACTCCAGGAGACAGTAAAGGACAGACAAGCCTGGCGCACTGCAGTCCACCCGGTCACAGAGAGTCAGGCGTGACTGAGCGACTGAACTCAGTCCTCAGAGTAGAAGGAACAGAAGGAAAGGATGTTTTGAGAAACTTAGGAGACAGGTGAAAAGTCTTTATCCTATTTTCCGGGACCACTAATCAATTTAGCTGAAACCTAGCATCCTGACGGCAGACTAATGAGAGATGAGAGTTCTAGAAGCCACGATGATTTAGAAGACGACTGGGTGATATCTACCCACTACACATACACCCTTTGACCCTGTATTTCTGAGTATTTAGCCTACAGAAAAACTTAAAATACATGCAAAGATGACGTGTACACGAATAATTAATGAAACAATGTTTGTATGGCAAAAGTTTGCAAATATCCAGATTTCCAATAATCAGAAACTGGATAAAAAAATCATACGTCTTGTAAAAGAATATTAGGTAGCAATACAAAAGGATGGGGAAGTTGTATACACACATGGAAATAAATTCAGTGAAAAAACCCAGGATAAAGAACTGTATAACATGCTGCCTTTCTGCATTAAAATGAGTGAAAACTAGGACTGTGTGTTCACACTGGGCACATAAACAACATATGAAAAACAATTTTAAGAAGTTGACTCAAGCAGAGGTTAGGTAGGTTGGATGTTCAAAGCACTTCTTCGTTATAACTTCCAGAAAACTCATTAATATGAGAATGAAAGGAAACTCAGTCCACCCTAGTGATTCCGAAGAACTTCAGACACCTTCCCATGCTCTCCTGCAACCTGATATTCAGTAGGAACAACGTGTGGCCTAGGCTCCACTGGGGACAACATAATTCAATGATTCAGCAATCTCACACAGCTCCAGACCATGTCAGTACCCTGAAGTCATCTTACGAAACAATGAAAGCCAGCAGATCAGACCTCAGAAAGGCAGATGGCTGCCTTGTTTCAGTGGGCATACTTCAGAAAATCCCCACAGTATGATGTTATCTAATTCGCATAGAAATAAGAGGTCTTAGAAAAGGGAATCTGGGCTTTTAAAGTCAATTTCAAATGCAAGCTTCAGCTGACAGAGTGCAGCTGTAAAACCTGGAAAATGAAAGGGAAAATTTTAAATAAGCAAACACCATTTCTTCGAGGAGCTTACATCTACAAGAAATACCAGTCATGTCGGAGAGGGATTATGTGGAGATGATCACATTTAATTGAGATTTTTAAAGCCAGGATTTGCAGGCTTCATAACCAAAAGGGCAAAACTTTGTGTGAGTAATGACTCCAATTCTGGGAGAAATGTAATCGGCCGAGCCCTACTGAAGGGCTGTGCTGACTCCAGAACCTCAGGCTAGCACTGAAATTCAAGATAAGAATTGCCTCTTCCTCTAAAGAACAATGATGTTTTCATGGAAGGCAGCGTTGCCATGCAGTCTTAGTGTACAGACCTTGAAAACAGTAATCTATCAAGACGCCAATATATTTGTAAAGTAACAACATTTAGTGCGGAAGCAGGAATGAACACTATTTTTAAGCATCAGCTTTAGGGTCAGACTGCCTCTATACACATCCCTACGCTCACACTTTAACAGCTGTCAGACTCCTCGTAAATTACTTACATTCTATGCACCTCAGTCTCTCATCTGCAATATGGAGACAGAATATACTGGCCTTGTAAGGATTTTGTGCTGATACAATGAGAAGATATCAGTCAGACACTTAGCACAGTATTTGCCTAATTTAAGCTCAACAGAGATTAGCTATCCTGGTTATTATTCTTGCTACTATTATTGTTGTTACCAATACTTCCTCTCCGAGGGCTATACATATGTTAGAACTAACACTTAGAAGAACAAACTATATCCAGATAAGTTACATCTAGGTTGAAGCTTCAACTATAATCCAGAATTACATCGAATAAATACATAATACAAAACTCACTCAGAAAAATTAAAGAATTGTTTTTTGATAATCTCCTGTTTCAACAACAGATGGATCACCTGGAGAAGGGCAGGTGCTTTCCAGTGACACAGCCTTAAACATAAAAAATCATCTCAGTTGATTATTTTGCCATATACATCTACTCAGCATTAATGGCACAGCTGACAAAATATCTTTAAAATAACCATTAGTTAACTTCAGGGCAATTAAACAGAACATCAGAAGTGACTATGATTTTAACCTCAGGTCTTATTCTTAAATATTCTACACTTTGCTTTTTTCTCATTCTAATTCCCAAGGAGACAGAATATACTGGCCTTGTAAGGATTTTGTGCTGATACAATGAGAAGATATCAGTCAGACACTTAGCACAGTATTTGCCTAATTTAAGCTCAACAGAGATTAGCTATCCTGGTTATTATTCTTGCTACTATTATTGTTGTTACCAATACTTCCTCTCCGAGGGCTATACATATGTTAGAACTAACACTTAGAAGAACAAACTATATCCAGATAAGTTACATCTAGGTTGAAGCTTCAACTATAATCCAGAATTACATCGAATAAATACATAATACAAAACTCACTCAGAAAAATTAAAGAATTGTTTTTTGATAATCTCCTGTTTCAACAACAGATGGATCACCTGGAGAAGGGCAGGTGCTTTCCAGTGACACAGCCTTAAACATAAAAAATCATCTCAGTTGATTATTTTGCCATATACATCTACTCAGCATTAATGGCACAGCTGACAAAATATCTTTAAAATAACCATTAGTTAACTTCAGGGCAATTAAACAGAACATCAGAAGTGACTATGATTTTAACCTCAGGTCTTATTCTTAAATATTCTACACTTTGCTTTTTTCTCATTCTAATTCCCAGATGAATCACTTCACAACATGATGATTCAGTCTTTTAAGAACCCATGGGACTTGGACTGAACCTGCTATAGGAAAATCTTCTGAAAGGCTTTAGGAATCTGGAGCTTTCTAGAATGATGACTCACCTCACTTACCACGTGCCTACCTGAAAGAAGAAAGCATCTGTCCTAAAAAACTATACTTTGCATATACAACTAACATCCCTAAAAATGTCCTTTTCATTATAGGGGACTGGAATGCTAAAGTAGGAAGTCAAGAAACACCTGGAGTACAGGCAAATTTGGCCTTGGATTACAGAATGAAGCAGGGCAAAGGCTAATAGAGTTTTGCCAAGAGAACGTACTGGTCATAGCAAACACCCTCTTCCAGCAACACAGGAGAAGACTCTACACATGGACATCACCAGATGGTCAACACCAAAATCAGATTGATTAGGTTCTTTGCAGCCAAAGATGGAGAAGCTCTATACAGTCAGCAAAAACAAGACCAGGAGCTGACTGTGACTCACATCACAAACTCCTTATTGCAAATTCAGAGTTAAATTGAAGAAAGTAGGGAAAACCACTAGACCATTCAGGTATGACCTATATCAAATCCCTTATGATTATACAGTGGAAGTGAGAAATAGATTTAAGGGACTAGATCTGACTGACAAAGTGCCTGATGAACTATAGAGGAAGTTCGTGACATTGTACAGAAAGAAGACAGGGATCAAGACCATTCCCATGGAAAAGAAATGCAAAAAAGCAAAATGGCAGTCTGAGGAGGACTTAGAAATAGCTGTGAAAAGAAGAGAAGCAAAAAGCAAAGGAAAAAAGCAAAGATATAAGCATCTGAATGCAGAGTTCCAAAGAATAGCAAGGAGAGATAAAAAAGTCTTCCTCCGCAATCAATGCAAAGAAATAGAGGAAAATAAAAGAATGGGAGAGACTAGAGATCTCTTCAAGATAACTAGAGATATCAAGGGAACATTTCATGCAAAGATGGGCTCGATAAAGGACAGAAATGGATGGACCTAACAGAACCAGAAGATATTAAGAAGAGGTGGCAAGAATACACAAAAGAACAGTACAAAAAAAAGATCTTCACGACCCAGATAAACATGATGGTATGATCACACACCTAGAGCCAGATATCTTGGAATGTGAAGTCAAGTGGGCCTTAGAAAGCATCACTATGAACAAAGCTAGTGGAGGTGATGGAATTCTAGGTGAGCTATTTCAAATCCTGAAAGATGATGCTGTGAAAGTGCTGCACTCAATATGTCACCAAATTTGGAAAACTCAGCAGTGGCCACAGGACTGGAAAAGGTCAGTTTTCATTCCAATCCCAAAGAAAGGCAATGCCAAAGAATGCTCAAAACACTGTACAATTGTACTCATCTCACACACTAGTAAAGTAATGCTCAAAATTCTCCAAGCCAGGCTTCAACAATATGTGAACCATGAACTTCCATATGTTCAAACACACGACTGAACGAGTGAACTGAACTGATACTTTGTGTGTGGCATATACCATCTCATTTGTGGGCCTCTCTAAAGCACTTAAATGCAGAATTAGTTCAATCATTCCTCATCAGGGAGTTACTACAATATAAAGGAAATCTGGACTGACTTGCTACTTTACCTTTTAAAAAATAATCACTTTACATCTATGTACCTACATTTATCTTTGTAACATACAGACTGCTCTGTGAAATATCTGGCCTTTTCATTGCTTCACAGTTGCACTGAAGAGTAAAAACAAAATACATATAAATATAACTTAAACTCTGGGATGTTTCTGGGAATTTTATCCATTTTCACATTTATTTTTAAAATACTCCAATACTTTGGCCACCTGATGAAAAGAGCTGACTCATTGTAAAAGACCCTGGGAAAGATACTGGGAAAGATCGAAGGCAGGAGTTGAAGGGGACGGCAGAGAGTGAGATGGTTGGATGGCATAACTGACTCAAAGGACAGGAGTTTGAGCAAACTCTGAGAGTTGAAGGACAGGGAAGCCTGGTGTGCTGAAGTCCATTGGGGTCACAAGAGTCAGACACAACTGAGCGAATGAACAACAACAAAGCAAGAGCTACTATAACACTAGGAAGCATCACTATGAACAAAGCTAGTAGAGGTGATGGAATTCCGGTTGAGCTATTTCAAACCCTAAAAGATGATACTGTGAAAGTGCTGCACTCAATATGCCAGCAAATTGGGAAAACTCAGCAGTGGCCACAGGACTGGAAAAGGTCAGTTTTCATTCCAATCCCAAATAAAGGCAATGCCAAAGAATGTTCAAACTATCGCACAATTGCACTCATCTCACACACTAGTAAAGTAATGCTCAATATTCTTCAAGCCAGGCTTCAGCAATATGTGAACTGTGAACTTCCAGATGTTCAAGCTGGTTTTAGAAAAGGCAGAGGAGCCAGAGATCAAATTGCCAACATCTGCTGGATCATGAAAAAAGCAAGAGAGTTCCAGAAAAACATCTATTTCTGCTTTACTGACTATGCCAAAGCCTTTGACTGTGAGTATCACAATAAGCTGTGGAAAATTCTGAAAGAGATGGGAATACCAGACCACCTGACCTGCCTCTTGAGAAACCTATATGCAGATCAGGAAGCAACAGATAGAACTGGACATGGAACAACAGACTGGTTCCAAACAGGAAAAGGAGTACGTCAAGGCTGTATATTGTCACCCTGCTTATTTAACTTCTATGCAGAGTACATCATGAGAAATGCTGGGCTGGAGGAAGCACAAGCTGGAATCAAGATTGCCAGGAGAAATATCAATAACCTCAGATATGCAGATGACGCTACCCTTATGGAAGAAAGCAAAGAACTAAAGAGCCTTTTGATGAAAGTGAAAGAGGAGAGTGAAAAATTTGGCTTAAAGCTCAACATTCAGAAAACGAAGATCATGGCATCTGATCCCATCACTTCATGGCAAACAGATGTGGAAACTGTAGAAACAGTGTCAGACTTTATTTTGGGGGGCTTCAAAATCACTGCAGCCATGAAATTAAAAGATGCTTACTCTTTGGAAGGAAAGTTATGACTAAACTAGACAGCATATTAAAAAGCAGAGACATTACTTTGCCAACAAAGGTCCATCTAGTCAAGGTTATTGTTTCTTCAGTGGTCATGTATGGATGTGAGAGCTGGACTGTGAAGAAGGCTGAGCACCAAAGAATTGATGCTTTTGAACTGTGGTGTTAGAGAAGACTTTTGAGAGTCCCTTGGACTCAAGGAGATCCAACCAGTCCATCCTAAAGGAGATCAGTCCTGAGTGTTCACTGGAAGGATTGATGTTGAAGCCGAAACTCCAATACTTTGGCCATGTGATGTGAAGAACTGACTCATTTCAAAAGACCCTGATGCTGGGAAAGATTGAAGGTGGGAGGAGAAGGGGACGAGAGAGGATGAAATGGTTGGATGGCATCACTGAATCCATGGACATGCATTTGGGTAAACTCCAGGAGTCGGTGATAGACAGGCCTGGCATGCTGCAATCCACGGGATCGCAAAGAGTCGGACACCACTGGGTGACGGAACTGATCTGAACTGTAACACTGTTCATACTGATAGGCCCAGTGAACACAGATGATTTAAAAAAGTTTATACTTTCCTAAGTGTTGGGTAACAGGCCCAAGAATCACTCAGTTTATAGGGACTCCTGCTCTTGCAACAACAATGCCATTCTTGATAAAACCAGTGCTCCCAGTAAAAACATTTTCAAAGCAACACTTTTTAAATTCTTAACACAACTGTTTCAATGTGTTACCAAATTCCTCCTTACCACAGAATAAACATGTCACTTTAAATTACCCATTGGAAAGGCACACTTTCTAAAATGCCTCGTGGAGTTACGAAGCCCCATTCATAACTGATGAAGATAAGATTATTACTTCTTAGTTAGGAGGACAATGGGATGTGCTTGGGGGTGTCTTGACCCCCATGGTGCAGCAACCTATGACCCAATTTTATTTGAATAAAATTTTATTCAAAATTATAAAAGTATCATTGTTCGTGTTTGATGCTTAGCTTGTTTTGACTGTTCTTCTTCCTGAATGTTCCTTTAATGTAGGTTCATTAAGCATACATTTTTTCAGTTTTTGCTAATTTTCAATGGTTTTCTTTCACCTCTAGGCTCAGAAATTTTAATTTTCTCTAAAAACTTTGAAGATACTGATTCTTTTGTCTTCAGGCTTTGATTGTTGCTACTGAGGTGTCTGCTGTGGGTCTGGTTATTATTCCCTTATAGATCTGTTCTGCTTCCTCAGCTCATTTTAAGATCTCCTCTCATCTCTGGGTTCTACAATTTTAGTTTCAAATACCAAAGTGCAGATATCTTTTTACTTATCATGATGGTTTACAGTACTTTCCTGATCCTGTGCACTGCTATCTGTCACAGCATCTGAAAAATTATTAAACTATTACTGCTCTTGTATTTCTCTACTGTGCTCCCCTCAGGCTATGATTGTATTTATGTCACAATTTCTTATTCTATTCTGTATGTTATTAACCTCTCTGTCTGATTATTTTCATCTCTCTATCTGCCTATCTGTTGCATTCTTGGTAATTTCTTCAGTTTATCAATTCTCTTTTCATCTGTATCTAATTACCAACAATTTTTTCATCTAAGACCTTCCACTGATGGTTTTTGTCTATTTCTCTTACTTTAACAGTTATAAAATTCATTTCTAAAATACGTTTATTTTTCAGATCTGCTGATCATTTTTGATATTGTGTTTGCTCCTTTTCAGGATTCTATTTTCTTTTTCTTTAAATATTTCATACAGTCTTTTTTAATAGAAAGCATAAGATAATTCCCATATCTGAATTTGTTTGGAGTGGCACCTAAATTAGTTATTTTTAATGTTTTATTTTTATTTGGAAGAAAGTGTTCCTTCAAAGAATATTTGTGTTTGCTTCTACCAGAAATCAAGAGGCACCATCTACATTTTACCCATCTTCCAAGTCAGGAGTTTACCAGCTAAATTCAGGAGTCCTGGGCTCAACTTTAAGTTGTCAGACTTCAAAATAAATTAAAAGCAGTGCACGGGCTAAACAAACATGGGTTAGCTCTCTTCCCTTGTTGCTGCAGAGTTAATACAGGCATTCACTCTCACAGGTAACACCCACCTACCTTTCAACCTCTAGCTGTTTCTTTTTCCATTTTTGGATCCTACATAATCGTTCTCACTTTCTTTGAACCCAGAAATGCAGTATAATCTATGCTTAAGGTAGGATCCCGTTATTGGGATACTCAACTTATTTCTCAGATGCACATAGTAAGGGAAAAATATACTCTAAAATAGAAAACTTCACTTCAAAAATTAGTGATTTTCCATTTATAAATTCAAAGGGAAGTTTTCAGTATTTATGTGAATTCCCCTTTTATATTATTCTGTATTTTCTAAGGTTCTTGGAAGTTTAAACGTAACATGTAATGTCAGACCTTGCACCATGCTCAATTCCAACAGAAACAAACAAACCGGCCCTGTTCCCTCCAAACACTGGTAAGAAATAAGAAATAAATGGTCATTGCAGGAGGGTTGAAAGACATCTGGCCCAACTTCCCAGTAGAGTCAAAAATAAACCTAATCACATTTATTCATTTGGCCAGCATCTACGAAGCAAGGAGTTTATCACAGAACATGGTAAGTAGTGAAGATGGCCAAGCAAGACGGTCCCTGCTCTTCAACGAAGCTCTGACCTACTGATTCATCTTATTTTCGTCAGCTGGCTTCAGTGTATCCAATATAAAAAGAAATAGCACTAAACCAGGAGCCAACAGCAGTGATCGAGATCTTGGTCACTGATTGAAAAATCCATTAAATCTCCAGAGAACTCAATATCTGGTCTCTACACCAGGAGGACAGGTTCAGACCACCAGTTTCCAAACTGAGTTCTTTGAACTCCAAAGCTTTCTCAAAATCTCCTATATTCAAAATTTTAAACTTCCAGATAAAGTTTTTTTTTTCCTTTGATGTTTTACAGCATTTTAATATTCAGTGGTTTGGATAATTATGTCACAAACTAGTCACCTTATGGCACATACAGAAAGTAACAATATTTATACAGTGGATGGATGACATGCTAGATTGATTTACAGCAACTGACCCCAGAACACCAGGCATCCCAAGCCCTGCTCAACTGCCCTGAGCAATGCGGTGATCAGGAGCATGGCTATCGGTCACCCACTCGCCATCCACTGCAGTGCTCTGGCCACTGGTCAGGAAGCATTGGTGGAGAGGACAGCTAGGGTCTCAGTCCTGTGGGTCCTTCATGATTTTAATTCCAGTCTATTTAGTCTCCGGACAGTTTCCACTATTTGAACTCTCCTATAGTGAGAGCCCACGGCTATTTCCTGACCTTCTCTTCACTGCCCAGATATGAACTCCCCAACAACTCTGCACATGGGTATGCCAAAGGCTCATCCATCCATCCTGCCACCTCAACGTGTGAGACTGCCCCCACACCGTCATATATTATGCACTGAAGAAACCAGCATGAGGAGGAAGGCAGAAACTGGTGCCTATATTAATAACGCCAGTAAAATGAGTGCACTCTCAAGACAGACAGGCCCACTTGAATAGACAATACAAGATCTATCAAGCAACACCCCAAGAAGCTAGTTTAAGAAGACATCAAAGCCCTACTTCACATGGATAGCCCAGTGAGCACGTGACGGAACGCTGATAAGATAGGTCTAACAGGCAACAACTATAAGGGGCTGCTCCAGCAGAGTTCAGAGTATAGATGACACAGAGGAAGCGACCACACACTCCAAAGGTGAGTAAGAAAAAGGAAAAAAGGAGAAGACAAAATATATGCATTCTAGTCGTATAGCTAAATAATTGTGGGGTTGAGGGGAAGGACTATAAATTTTTTGTGAAGTGAGCTTAGCACTATAAGTTCCTTCCAAACCTGAGACAGACCAGAAGACTTGTCTCAGTCCCCAATATAACCACTGACTGACCTGCTTATGATAATTGCAGAGTCCTGGGTCAGGGCCCCAGACCCACTGAATGCTCATCTCCGGTTAAGGAGCCTGGGTATCTGGGTATCAGAACAATGAGGTAGTAAGCTTCTGTAAGGAAAAAGGACAGAGAGTTATCGCTCAAGGTGGTGAATAAGAGAAAAGCAAGAGGCTCCCAGGAAGTAAGATCCTATCACAGGAAACTTCAGTGTGGGAGGGGCTGGCTTAGAAGTCATATATTTCACAAAACTTTTACTTTATTCTAACAGGTAAGCTCATTATAGTTGTTAAAAATACATCAAATAGGGAAGCTTCCCAATTGTAACTTAAATTTTTGATTAGTAAACAAAGGAACTAGAAATTGTAATATTAAAACAGAATAAATAATAGAGTTCCAGTTAAACTTCAGTAATCTGAAGTCCTCAGGGAAACTAGTAAGACTGTGTGTGTTGTCAGAAGGAGAACAGTTTTATTTGAAGAACAAGGAAAGGTTAGCAGCTGAGGTTCTACAGAGACAGGAAGAGGGAAGGAAATAGAGGGATGTAATTCACTAACCTTAGAGTTTAATTTCCTTGAGAAAATAAAAGACAATCCTCACATGACATTTAAATACTTCCTCCTGCTCACTGGTGGAATACACCCTCCTTCCTTACAAAATGTCCCCTGATGCACAGCGAGGGAAGGAGATGAAGGTATAGGCAGCAATGAATCCCTGCTATGTTACAGATGCTGTAAAAGCATCTGATATAAACTGTCACATTTAAATGTCACAAAACTCTTGGAGTTTGGGAAGTTGAGAAAAGCAAGGCTCCAAGAACCTGAGTGACTCCCCCAAGGTTTAAAGTCAGCCGGGGGGCAGCCAGGTCGAAGTATAATCTCAAGCCTATACTTTTTAACAAATACGCTTTGGGACTGCCCTGGTGGCTCAGTGGTAAAGAATCCATCTGCCAGTGGAGGAGACGTGGGTTCGATCCCCGATCCAGGAAGATCCCACATGCTGCCAAGCAACTAAACCCAGGCACCACAACCGTGGAGGCTGTGTCCTAGAGCCTACGTGTTGCAACTGCTGAAGCCCAAGTACCCTAGAGCCCAGCTACGCAACAAGAGACTCCACCTCAATGAGGAGCCCGTGCTCCACAAATAGAGCACAGCCCCCGCGGGCCCACACAGCAGCAAACACTCAGCTCAGCCATAAAGAAATAAAATTATACAGAAAAATAATAATCCCACGCAATGATTCAGAAAAAAACCAGAGGTTACAATTTTAAAAGCTATACTGTGGTTAAGATCGTAGGGGATCTGAACCAGGACACGGGTATATAACAAAAGCCAAAAAAAAAAAAAAAAAAAAAAGCAAAGCTCAGTATCCAAATTGTGTGGTACCACCCCTCAAGCATAGATGCCGGGCATGGCCAACAGTGCAAATGGCTGACATCAGACTCATCATGAGAATTCCAAACCATAAACCCAGGGATGACGGAAATGGGTTGATTACTCACAGGCTGGCAGCTGGTTTATCATTTGTTTGTTCTGAACAGAAGAGATCAAAGTCACAGAATAATGCGCAGAAACACCTTGTAACATGGGAAGCTCAGCCTCGTCCCCACACTGAAAATAATTCCTTACCCAAGAGCAGGCTGAAGAAGAATAGGGCTTGTCATACTTCTCACCACCAACAGCTCTCTCTGAACTACCTTTAAGGGCTCTAAGACTTCAGGATCCCAAGCTGGGCCCTCCATAATAGGCTCTCTATCGATCAAGGTGAATTCTAATCTCTCCTAAAGTTACTGAAAGTCTCAAGGTTGCAAAACTGCTAGAAGTTCTCTTATGCTCTCTACAAAAGAGCTGACTGCAGATCTAAGAAAGACTTAAAGTAAATGCACAGGGAAAACATTTCAATACCAAAAGTAAATAAGTAATAATACTGAATATCAAATGCTAGGTACTGGACTAAGCATGGTGTAAGTAACATATTACTCTGCAGATGAGAGACCTGAGGCTCAGTGTAAGGTTTCAACTACAAAGACTCCCACTTTAGACATCAATAAGCCACCAAACATCAATAATTATAAGGCATATACTCTTTGACCAAGCTGGACCAAGCAATTCCACCCCTAGGAACATATCCTAACAAAATAGGTAACTTCACATGCAGCAACACACGTACAATGATGTTCATTCCAGTATGTGAAGTGAGTGAAAACTGCTCAGTCATATCCAACTCCTTGTGATCCTATAGTCTGTAGCCCACCAGACTCCTCTGTCCACGGAATTCTCCAGGCAAGAATACTGGAGTGGGTTGCCATTTCCTTCTCCATCATTCCAGTATGGTTAACGATTTTAAAAAAAAAAAAAAAGGAAACAATCTAACTGTCCATCAAGAAATAACTCATTATTAATCATAGTCATTCTTGTAGCAGAATATTATACTGTCATTTAAAATGATTGTATAAGTCTATGTTGACACCAAAAAATGCCCACAGGTATCTTAAATGAAAATGCAGGTAGATCATAGACCAGTAAATACAGCACAATTCCAATTTTGTTTTCTGGAGAAAGGACAGAACTGAGACTGAGGTCAGCTAAGGATGGAAGGGCTAACACTTCGAAACACAGAGGCAGGCAGCTCCTCTAAGAGCCTCAGGCCAGTAGACACATGGAGAACCAGCAGAGAATGCAAGAGCTGAAGGTCAGAAAGGGACTAGACCATTCCAAACGCTAGAGGCCTGATGAGGGACTCTGGGTTTCACCCTGGACCATCAATGGGAAGCCCCTGAACAGTCTGCATTTCACAGATGCAGCACAGGGCATTCAGTGGATGCTCCAGGATACCCTGGAGTGAGCGCCAGAGCCAGGGTCAGGCTGGGGCCTGTCTGCTCAGCCTACGCTTGGTGGTGAACTTCCAATCACAGACTTGCATGGATCCCTGCTTCCTGACCAAGTGCTTTCCTCCTTCCGGGCCTTTTCTGCTTCTTTCCAAGTTTGGTTTCTCATCTTCCTCTTTCCTTCTCTCCTTCATCTACCTCTTTCTGCTTTCCATAAAGTCAGAGAAAAGCCCACCGCTCAGTACCTTGTCCTCATTCCCAAAGGGGTCCTTCTGGTCTGGACAAAGCAGGGCCTTCCCAGTTCCTCCCCAGCTGACATAATCAGCCAACAAGCTGGTTGCACAACAATCAAAACAATTTCAAATGGTCTTTTAAATTTGGGTTAAATTAAAGGCTGTTGTTTGAATTTCTTAGCATGTTATTGCTTTGTAAGTTTTACAAACATTCCTTGCCCTTCTGTATGTGTGTATGTCAGGAAAACCAATTTTTGTAAGTTATTATATACTCTTTTAAATCAGTATTTGAATCTGTGGGACTAATTTAATGGGAAGCTTAGAAAATCCTATATCAAAGCACAACCGCGACTGGGCCTCTTGAATTTTGATTCCTTTTAAAATTACTGAATTTCAAAGTAAGAAATTTTTTTAAATACTACTCAATTAAAAAAAAAAGTCACCCATCTCTATTGTGCCAATCAAATCTGATTAACAGAATGAGCAGAGCCCTACACCCGACTCCATGCTTTTGTAAGCATGTACACCATGCCCTCTGCTGGCCTCTCATTTCATCACACAGCTTGGTAAGGGGCTAGGGAGGACAGTGCCTGCAATGTGGCGAGACCTGGGTTCCACCCCTGGGCTGGGAAGACCCCCTGGAGGAGTGCAAAGCACCCCACTCCAGTATTCTTGCCTGGAGAATCCCCACAGACAGAGAAGCCTGGTGGGCTACAGTCCATGGGGTCACAAAGAGTCAGGCATGGCTGAGCAACTAAGCACAGGCCAGCACAGGGAGGAAAGAGGGCAAAACATGTGCATTCCTTCCACTGAAAAGGAGTTCTCTTATTCTGAATTAAGCACAAAAGTTCTGTCATTTTCTGTCTCTTTCCCCTTTCCCTTCTCCATAATGTCGGCCTTGTTTTAAAGATTTACATAATCATGATATAAGGGTGCAACCTAATCATTTCTCCTAAAATGAGGAAATAAGTAACAGGTAATCCAGAATCAAAGAGTAATAAAAACCAATTTAAATGTAGTTTCAAAATATATTCCTAATTAGATGTGGCTTCAGGTAACAGGAAAACTTATATGCATACTGACTGGGTGAAGAAAATTATAATATGGAAATATGCTAAGCGCCAGGGACGAAACTGTCGCTGTCAAACAGTCCAAAGTGGAAAATACACAACTGTTAGGCAATAAAATCTAACCGTTCCGTTTTATGATAAGGCGGCAAAGGTAAATACAATTAATTGGCTCACGCAAGACTTCGCAAATTGGAGACAGACAACAAAGAAGTTTCAACCTAAGATCAGATAAACTCTGAGTCATAGACTTGAAATACAAGATGGAGCACCAACTGAAAAACACCTTAACAATTCTGCAAAACTAAAAGCAGATCTACTCTGTCCCCACTCACGCCCTCACGTCAACTCCCACAAAGCCTGTCATCGCAGCTTCACAACCTTGCTTGCGAACTTGAATTCCAAAGAGACTTATTGATTGACCAAGATACTATGCTGGGTACTGGGGGATAATATGACACCATGCCTGCACCCAAGGAGCTCACAGGCTAGAAGGCCAAAGTGTGAGGAAATAAACTACCAGTGATGCCAAGTGCAGCAAGGTTCAGAAGCAGCAAGAATGAAGGAAGGATGAACTGTCTGGAGTGCAGGGCTAAGCGGGTGAGGTGTTGCTGTGAGAAAGCTCCACTCAAGAGGTGACAGTGCTGGGAAGATACAAGTTCAGGGAGAAGCCAAATAGAGTGACCAGGACATGTACCTTCATGGAAAACACGCATGGGATTTCAGCAGTGTGTTGACTAGAAAGCAGAAGAATCAGTAACTCTGTACGTGTGTGTCCAGGGTGAGGTGGTGAGTGGCCCACGGAAAGCTGGATAGGCAGCCAAACAGATCACAGGAGCTTTGTGTGGCCCACACCCTGCAAGTGTTGGCATTGTTTGGCCGCTCAGTCATGTTTGTTCGACCCCCATGGACTGTAGCCCACCAGGCTCCTGTCCATGGGATTTCCTAGGCAGGAGTACAGGAAAGGGTTGCCATTTGTCCACGGGATCTTCCTGACCCAGCGACTGAATCCACATCTTCAGTATTACAAGCAGATTCTTTACCACTGAGCCACCGGGGAAGCCCAACCCTACAAGTAACACAGAACTTAATCAGTGGCAGGAACTTGACACTTACCCTGTAATTGACAAGAGGCCACTGACGGTTTAAACCAGGGAGAAGGAACAATCATATTAGAATCCTCACAAGTTCAAAATGGCATCTGCTAAGTTTTTATACTAGCTTTTTTGCAACTGTAGCCAAATTCCCTTCCGTTCCTCACGGTTCATCTACTTTTAAAAGAAATACACGCTTTAAAAGAAGTGGTATTACTGTGAGTTGCAACAATGAATAAAGACACACTTTCTTAATGGTAGTCAGTATATTATCAGTAACACTCAGC
The DNA here is from genome assembly GCA_006408675.1 of Madoqua kirkii. Lineage (NCBI taxonomy): Eukaryota > Metazoa > Chordata > Mammalia > Artiodactyla > Bovidae > Madoqua > Madoqua kirkii. The sequence goes on from SJYC01046136.1 coordinate 35,915, forward strand.
AAACACGAGATAGGCAGGCAGGCAGGGCTCTTCTCCTGGCACATGCATGCCAATTAAGTTTCAAAAAGTTAGCAGAGGCAAAGGAAGAAGTTATCAAATTTCCCAAGGGCAAAAATGAAGCACATAATGCATTTGAATACACAGATCTCAGAAATCCAACTGCATGTGAAATAAGGCCATCGATTCGCCAACTCATTTCTGGTAACACAAAACAATCAGTTCTCTACGAGTTAATCTGTATGAACAGTACCTCTGATAATATTTTCAGAATGTCATTATGTTTAAATTTCTAAAAGTGGGTCTCCAAGATCAGTAAAAGTTTAAAATGCTCTCTTAAGCCACTGGTATTTTTAAAAGAGACCTCAATCTGAAAATACAAACATTCGTCCTAAATGAGGCCGGTGGGATTAGCAAATCACAATTTCCAGACTGGATCCTCTCTGCTCTAAATCAAATGTCACCAGAAAGAGGCCACTGACCCAGAATGTATGAATTTTTAAATTCAATTCACCAACAGAACTGAAAGTGATGTATGATGCTTTTTTTCTCTTTGTTTTTCCTCTGTCCTCCACTCTGCCTAATTCACTCAGAACCTAAACACCAGTCAAGCTCCTTATATCAGGTACAGAGCAAAAGGAAAACATCTACAAGGGTTTTTACACACTGGGAAGCAATTCCTGTCCAGAGATTCTGAGGAAATTAACTATTCTGATAGCACCCCCTAGTGGCCTAAAGCACGTTTTTGACCAAAGAGACTGCATTCTAACCTGCCTAAAAGCAATGCATTAAAATTTTTTTAAATAATGAAAACAATGAGCTTACACTCTGGGAACATCTGTCCAGTTAAACTAATAACTTTAACCTTTGGCCAACTGTTCTTTCAGCTTTAAAATAGGAAAAGTAACACCCCCTAATCACCAAAGTCCGCCTGTGAACATGAGTTCCTCAATACAATAAATTCCCAGTTGCTGCTGCTGTTGTTTAGTCTCTAAGTTGTGTCTGACACTTTTAGACACCGTGGACTATAGCCCGCCAGGTTCCTCTATCCATGAGATTTCCCACGCAAGAATACTGGAGTGGGTTGCCATCTCCTTCTCCAAGGGATCTTCCTGACGCAGGGATCAAACCCAGGTCTCCTGTTTGGCAGGAGGATTCTTTACTGCTGAGCCACCTGGGAAGCCCATATTCACATAATGGCTGTTTTTAAACATGAGGAATGCAGAGAGAAACACGAAGCAGCAACTCAACACGCAACCTCAAACCTACTTAGATCATCAGGAGTGTTTACGTTACATCCACAGTTCATGTGGTCACACACAGAGTTCTGGCCACTTCTTCCCAGTTAGGCACTTTGACTCCCTCCTCCTTTACGGATCTGGCTCTGAGGAGAACTGCAGGGACCAGGGAACTTTCTGGAAATGTCTCCATCGCCCAGAACTGTATTAATTTGACCACAAAATACAATTATCTTCAAAACTGAGATTTTTTCTTTTGGAGATGAATTATATAAAATGCATGTCAGATTACTGTGATTTGTTAACAGGAAATGTAATTTAAAGTGAGAAGTGGTAATAACAAGACATACCTAAACCATCACCCTTCAACCTTCTGCCCCCCCCCAAAATCTGATAGAGGTGCCTAGTACTCAGCACTAATACCTAGTAGCTCAGAAGAGACCTAACATACTTTAGATCCTTCTACTCTAACCAAATCTGAGACTTTCAGCCAAGCTGGGTCAGCCTGCAGTTCATAACCACAGAATTAAAACCCACTGCCGCCCTCTACTGGGCAGACCTAGAACAAAACTAAAATCTACCCATCAAGCATTTGAAATCACCTAATTTCTTCTCCTCTTGATGAAAGTCAAAGAGGAAAGCAAAAAAGTTGGCTTAAAGCTCAACATTCAGAAAACGAAGATCATGGCATCCGGTCCCATCACTGCATGGGAAATAGATGGGGAAACAGTGGACACAGTGTCAGACTTTATTTTGGGGGGCTCCAAAATCACTGCAGATGGTGATTGCAGCCATGAAATTAAAAGACACTACTCCTTGGAAGAAAAATTATGACCAATCTAGACAGCATATTCAAAAGCAGAGACATTACTTTGCCGACTAAGGTCCGTCTAGTCAAGGCTATGGTTTTTCCTGTGGTCATGTATGGATGTGAAAGTTGGACTGTGAAGAAGGCTGAGTGCCAAAGAATTGATGCTTTTGAACTGTGGTGTTGGAGAAGACTCTTGAGAGTCCCTTGGACTGCAAGGAGATCCAACCAGTCCATTCTAAAGGAGATCAGCCCTGGGATTTCTTTGGAAGGAATGATGCTAAAGCTGAAACTCCAGTACTTTGGCCACCTCATGCGAAGAGTTGACTCATCGGAAAAGACTCTGATGCTGGGAGGGATTAGGGGCAACAGAAGGGGATGACAGAGGATGAGATGGGTGGATGGCATCACTGACTGGATGGGCATGAGCCTGAGTGAACTCCGGGAGTTGGTGATGGACAGGGAGGCCTGGAGTGCTGCGATTCATGGGGTCGCAAAGAGTCGGACAAGACTGAGCAACTGAACTGAACTGAATTTCTTCTCCGGTTTCTTGATAATGTATAAATTTCAACATCTTATAAATTATAAGCTTCCAAGAAGGGGGGGCAAAGCAACTTTACAAAAATTCAGACTCGTTTTCCCTCTTTATCAACTAAAAGAAGCAACAAAATGGTAGCAAACTGGGAGCCTGGCTTCAGACTTGGCTGCTATATGACAGCGTGAACTTTGTCAGGGCCCAGCCAACCTAGGTCTCAATTCTCAGGTCTGCAAATGGAAGAATCACAAACCAGGAGATATTTATGTCCTGGCTGCTCTTTTTCACTCATTCTTCAAAATGTATAGCTTTTTCTTAACAAGCTGTAATAATCTAACATATTATACCTCTATTCTGTTACTCAGGACTTCATTGATTATTACAAGGACTCAATGGACATGAGTCTGAGTAAACTCGGGAGCTGGTGATGGACAGGGAGGCCTGGTGTGCTGCAGTCCATGGGGTCACAAAGAGTTGGACACGACTGAGCGACTGAACTTAGTAACGAGATAGATGTAACCCAAGGGATGTGCATGTGTGTGAAGACCCACAGTACGTATGAGTCCCCCTTTCTCCCTTTCCCACATCCCCCCACGGACCAGCTCGAAGACCTTTTCTATTCCTGTAGGACATTCTACACCCATATCCTAAAGTATTTATTCTCTGCTGTCTCTGAGTTTTCCAGGTCTTGAGATGCAGGCACCATGTTCCCCATGGAGAGGCCAACCGCAATGTCTGCACTGTACCCTTTCATCTGTTTGCACTGTACCCTTTCATCTGTTTGCACACCCTGTGTCCATCGTTGGCAGCAAGTTGTCATGGCAGCAGCCCTTACTGAAGCAGAAATAGGAATGGCAGCAGTGGCGCCCCCAGTGGCAGGAGCAAAAAAAGTTACAAAAACCAACAGTGACATTAAAATAACAAAGCTGTAATACTAAAGCTGTGTGTGTGGACTACAGCCTGCCAGGCTCCTCTCTCTATGGATTTCTCTGGGAAAGGATACAAGTAGGTTGCCGTTTCCTTCTCCAGGGGATTTTCCCGACCCAGGGATCAAAGCCAGGTCTCCTGCATTGCAGGCAGACTTTATACCATCTGAGCCACCAGGGAAGCCCAGTAAAGCCATATAGGTGATTATAAAAATAATAAAATTTACCATGATTATGATAATAACTAGACTTATAAGTCATTTACTATTTTGTGCCAATTATTGTGCTACACACTTTCTACGCTTACCTTATTTAGTCCTCAAAAGCATGAGGAGGGTTGTTATTACCTCCCCCATTTTATGAATGAGACACCGAGCCTCTGGCAGGTGTTAACAACTGCTAACACTACCAAACTCCTACTAGCCATCTCTCTTCCCTTGAGAATCCCGAAAGCCCTTTTATCACACTATTGTCTCCACATCTGCAAGAACCCTGGCAAACTCACCACGTTCCTACAGTGAACTTTACAGGGTTCTCCTTGCGCCCACGAATGGTATGGACTCCCCCTCTATCACCATCATGTGTATTAAATAGCAGACTGTGGGCTCTGAGAATGACAATTGTGTCTCCCCGACAGCCTGCTTTTCCCAACAGCAGAGTGAAAGTGCTGGTCGCTCAGTCGTGTCTGACTCTGTGTGACCCCATGTACTGCAGCCCACCAGGCTCCTCTGTCCATGGAATTCTCCAGGCAAGAATACTGGAGTGCGTGGGCACTCCCTTCTCCAGGGGATCTTTCCGACCCAGTGATCAAACCCAGGTCTCTCGCACTGCAGACAATTTCTTTACCATCTGAGCCACCAGGGAAGCCCCTGCCGTTCCTATTTGTGCTGTTTAACCCTGCCCACCCTCTCCATCTATATCTCCTTCCTTTCCTCTCCCTTTTCTTCTTCTTTCTTCTGAGGTATAATTCAGTGGAAAGAGCACCAAAGCAGAAACAAGAATTGCCTCTTTAAGCAATGTGACTTTAAGCAAATCTTTTCAGCTCTCATGCATTCCTCTGCAGTACATGATAATACCTGCCCTGCCCACCTGTCTTGGAGCACAATTGTTTCAAATAAATAAGGAAGCATATCTGAAAGCAATCTAACAGGTGTGAAAGGATAGCAGCTCTATGTGTATTTAATTCCTAGTGTTCTTAGGCGCTTCACAAACACACGTCCCCCACTTAACACAGTGGAGGGGATTGCTGTGGAGAGGGATGCCCTGGCCCACACCCACTGCCAGCGCCTCGATGAGGCAGAGATCATCTGGACAATGGCGATGAAATAACGATGGTCATCCTCTCCTTTTGGCAGGCGCCATGGGCTCTTACTCCATTCTACCCAGAGCAACAGCCACCCGCGCCACCCCTCCTCCCCCACCTGCCTTAAGGCCTCTTTCCTTGCTTCCTGCCTCACTGCATATTTCTAAATTGCCTGTCTGCTGTATCCACGAGAATTATTCTCCTTATTGATTAATACATGATATCCAAAGTAGCCACTGTTGAATGGAGAGTCCAGTGTGAGTCGAACACAGACTCCCTGGGCGGATCCTCTCACCCCCAGGGCGGCACCATGCCAGTGTCCTTGGCTCCATCTGATAGATCAGGAGGCACAGCTAACAAAGGACACCAATCCAAATGTTTCCGCTTCCAGACCCGGTTCCAAGGCTGGAGCGGCACCATTCACCGTCACCTCAATCTGAACATCACAGGCTAGCAAAACGTTCACTGTCTGCAAAGCTGCTGGGAAATTATAGAGAAATCCTATCGCTTATATCCTATGAATGTACAACCATAATGCCACAAAGCAGAAATGTTTCCTCGAAAAGGGACTAATGACCCAGTACAGTAAATACATTCACTTTACCTTTTAATGTTTTAATATAAAGAGGGAATGTAATATTAATGAATCCTTCCTATTAAGAGCTAATTGTGCTTACAGTGAAGCTGACAGATACTCCTTAAGCATGTGATAACATCACCAATAAAGGATTAAATCATTACGTGCCTTGTAATATGATATGCCAAGAGGAACACGGCGTCACTTACAAGACAGTCCCATCAAAAATGCACACACTGCCTCTAATCATGCAGAATTACCAGACAAACCCAAACTACAAAACAGCTGTCCTGTACTCTTTAAAAGTGTCACAGTTGTAAAAGAAAAAGAAAGACTATTCCAGATTAAAGAAGACTAAAGGAGAGATAAAACTATATGATCTTGGACTGGGTCCTACACCAGGTAAATTATCATCGGCAGAATTTATATGAGATCTGAAAATTAAATAATAGCTTTGCATCACTGTTAGGATCCTGATGTTGACAATCATACTGTGATACAAGAGAATGTCCTTGTTTTTAGAAAATACACACTGAAGTATATTTAAAGATAAAGGGCATCACGTCTGTAGCTTTGAAACGTTCCAAAAGAAAGCATGAGAGAAAATATAGAGAAATGTTTATACTATTCTGCTAACACTTTTCTAAGTCTGAAATTATTTCAAAATAGAAAGTAAAAACAGTACCAGTTATCAATACATGTCAAATTTCAAATGTGAACTATAATATTTCTACCTACTGATTCCTAAACACACAGAAGGACCACATGGAGCCCTGGGTCATTAATATAAAACCAATCTCGGAGTCTGATATAACAAATTCTGGTACCCACAAATACCATCCGAGTTCTTTCAGTTCACGATGGCTTCACCAAATGTAGCAGTGATAAAATACCCCTTTCCCTCTGATAATCACTAACCATTTTTAACTTCTCAATTTCATAATTAAGAAAATGCAAACCATAGATCCTCCAGTGAGTCTACTTCCCATGAAAATACTGACAACAATATTAAAAAGACATACCGTGTATCCCCACTTCATCCCTTCCTGGCCAACGTACTTTTTTAGCTAAGCAGTTGGCATTTAGACAGGGTGCCCCTGTCCTGCCATCAGTGAGCTTTAGCCACAGCAAGTGTATGATTATGAGTGTGAGTGTGTGGGGACTCAAGGTTTATTTCACAAACACAGAGCAAAGACATCAGCCGGCTCTGATATTCAGATGCTCCTGCAGGAAGTGCACAGAGTCCTAAGCATCTACATCTGATTCCAACAGAATGATTTACACCTCTTCCACCCAGCGATTCCAGGAATGTTAATGATGGAACAATACTCGGTCAAGCTTTCAAACCCAAAAGACAGCTGGAGACAGGCCCCTAAAAAGCCACATGAGAAGAAAATCAAGCCTTTTCTTCTCATGCACAAGGATAAGGAATCAGCTGAAAAGTTATACAGCTGCACTTACTCTGTTCTGGGTCATTATTAGCATGTTCTCATTTAGAATTTACAGTGTTCTATGGTCCAGAAACACCAAATCTCTCATTACCCTTCACCACATTCCTGAGGTCAGAAAGAATGTCCATTTCACAGACAGAAAAATCAAGGTAAAAGAAAATTAAGCACTTTCTTAGTGGTCCAGTGGTTAAGAATCTGCCTGCCAATGCAGGGGACACAGGTTGGATCCCCGGTCTGGGAAGATTCCACATGCCACGAGGCAGCTGGGCCCATGCCCCAGCTACAGAGGCCGCACCTAGAGACTGTGCTCTGCAGAGGCCCCTGCACCTGGAGAAAGCCCGCACGCAGCAACAAAGACCCAACACAGCCATGAATAAATAGACAAAACTGATTCCCGAACAGTACTATCTCTCAGCAAAAGGACCGGGAATGGACCAAATACCTGCCTCCAGGGGAAAAAAACAAAAACAAATATCCTTAATTTCTGAACTTACTTTTTACATTCAAAAAAACAAAATCATGTTATGTCACTAAATTACCAGAGAAGACACACTGGTCTGTCTCTATTTTTTAATGTGTTTTTCCTGATTTAGAGGAGTCATTCTGGACGCAGACGAGATCACCTAGCCACATGGAATTATGTGGCTCTCAACGAATGCTTCACACTTGGGGCAGTCGTGAATGTGAGAAGCCTCTTTCTCTCACACCACATGGCTGCACCGATGGGCTCCATGGGCCGTCCTAAGGGCAGCCACAATCCCAGTCCCTCTCTCTCTTAAATATGAGGGCTGTTCATGTTCCAGAAAAAGACGTATTGAAAAACAGCTCTTAACCTGGATTACCATAATGGAGGAGCAGCAGAGATTATGATTTATGACAACGAATTTCAAATAGCTTGGTTCCTGAAATATCCAAAGCTTGGTCAACACACCCAGCTGTCATGTAAACACTGGTATATCAATGAACTGTTTCTGTTTTAAAAACAAACTGAGGAGACCAAAATCAAGGGACCAACAAAGAGTAGCCTCTGAGGAACGTATCCCCAACCAAGAAACTAGAGCACAGTTAACTAGGGGCCCCACAGCAAACAGGAAGGGAGACGGCTGAGAAGACGCCAATAAAGACAAGTCCAAGAAAGAGTAACCCGAAGAGCACTGGCGGCTCCTCTGTATCGATTTTTAAATTACGTTTACTTAAACCCTTCAAGAACCTACATGTAAAGAGTCATCTTACCACAAAGGTTTGCAATTCACATGGTGATTAAAATAGTATTTACTTCCTGGTGGCCAAGCCCACCGGAGAAGGCGATGGCACTCCACTCCAGTACTCTTGCCTGGAAAATCCCATGGACAGAGGAGCCTAGTGGGCTGCAGTCCATGGGGTCGCTGAGAGTCGGACACGACTGAGCGACTTCACTTTCATTTTTCACTTTTATGCATTGGAGAAGGAAATGGCAACCGACTCCAGTGTTCTTGCCTGGAGAATCCCAGGGACGGAGGATCCTGGTGGGGTGCTATCTATGGGGTCGCACAGAGTCGGACATGACTGAAGTGACTTAGCAGCAGCAGCCAAACCCACATGAGGGGTTTCAAATGAGGAACAGCACAGATGCTTATCAACATCATGAGCCCAGGAGAAGGAGGGTGGTTTATTATTAACAGGAAGCCCAGGAGCGAGTATATGCCAAGCATTTGAGAGGTTTGAGAGAGTGACAAACGAGTTTCAAATGGCTTTTCCTTGGCCCACTGAAGCATGCATTCATTGAGTCAATGAACATTTGTGGGCACTTACTATGAACAAGACACGCATTCTGATGGATGCTGTCCCGGTTGGCATACCTGCCATGGAACCCACGGGCAAGGAATGGTGTGTAGCTGAGAACCAACTTACACTTCAAAATGAGAATTATGACAGGAAAACAGCCAACTTAATGAAGCTGGAGAGCCAGAATAAAATTGCTGTGGGGCCCTTCTCTTTTCTATTATGATGTTTAAAGAACTAATTCACATTCTTCTCTGTGTGACTTTTAAAATGTGTGGCCATTTTCCTTTTGAAGGAATGAATGGACAAGCCCCGAGGTTTAAGTCTCAGATCAAGGAGCAAACAAAAGGGCAGAAGACATGGTTGGAAAATCATCTCTCAAACAGAGCTCTGTTATTTAAGATACTTTCGAAATGAAATTTGGAATGCACAACACAATAATATGTAACAATACGTAATCTAAACTTTAAAAAAAGGAAACTAACGGCCTGAACAGATTCTTTGCTGAAGTATCAAAGGAAAGTACGGGTTATGTAGTAAGAACTAGAGGTGCTTTAAGTTTAGAATACATTAGAGTTGGAGAAGGCAATGTCACCCCACTCCAGTACTCTTGCCTGGAAAATCTCATGAATGGAGGAGCCTGGCAGGCTACAGTCCGTGGGGTCGCTAAGAGTCAGATACGACTGAGTGACTTCACTTTCACTTTTCACTTTCATGCACTGGAGAAGGAAATGGCAACCCACTCCAGTGTTCTTCCTGGAGTATCCCAGGGACGGGGAAGCCTGGTGGGCTGCTGTCTATGGAGTCGCACAGAGTCGGACACGACTGAAGCACCTTAGCAGCAGCAGAGTTGACCCTTGTACAACACGAGTTTGATGTGCAAGTCCATTTACATATGGATTTTTTCCAGTGTTCACTACAGTACAACACAATCCACAATTCAGTGAATCTGCAGGTACAGAGGAACCATATACACCGAGGGCAAACTATAAATTAATGCTCGGATTTTTGACTGCACAAGAGGGCTAGTGTGCTGTTCAAGGGTCAATGGTATAAGGTGGGAAGGTGAAATGGTGCCATGAATTTAAGGCTAAGGAGCTTGCACTTTATTTGATAGGCAACTTGTTTCCCCCCATTTATTTGCTTTTGTTTAATTTTGGAAACCACTTTTGAGCAATTAAGTGACATGATTAGACAGTGAACCTTGCACTAGTGCCCAAGGTGGGCTGCAGTCCATGGGGTCGCTGGGAGTCGGACACGACTCAGCGACTTCACATTCACTTCTCACTTTCATGCATTGGAGAAGGAAATGGTGACCCACTCCAGTGCTCTTGCCTGGAGAATCCCAGGGACGGGGGAGGCTGGTGGGCTACCATCTATGGGCTCTCAGAGTCGGACACGACTGAAGCGACTTAGCAGCAGCAGCAGCAGCAGTGCCCGAGGCGGAATGGGGTAGGAGAGGAGTTATTAACAGAAATCTACTGCAAACATTCAATTAAAAACAGGAGGAAACACTCCAAGAAGTGTGCAGAGGGAAATGTGGAGAGGACTCAGAAGACAAAGAAGGTGGCCTCTGATATATAATCAGCCCAGGGTCCTGAGGCCAAGTGGCTCAGGGAGCAGCACCAAACTCAGGCAGGTGCGGCTGGGAGGGGAAACACTGCTCTAGGAGCCGAGCGGGAGGCCTGGGCAGGACGCAGGCTGGGGAAGCCCCTCTGGGAGCAGCTACACGATGAGATCAGAGGGAAACCGAAGCAAAGGCCTTTGGGGGCACACACCGTACAAGTTAGTGGCTTTCTAACAGCTTTCCTCACCCGTGGCTGACGTTCTAGTTATCTGATCAGACGACCCCATGCTAGACCCCAACACCCCCAAGCAAACACTCTAGGCACCTCCTTAAGCCTTCTGGACAGAGTCCCCGCACTCTGGTGGGTACTCTCGACTTTCTGCTGCCTCAAACTGAAGCTCTGGCTTCTCTATGCTGCCCCTTGGGAGGTCTCACTCTGACAGAATATTGCTAAATTTTCACTACAGAGCCATCCCAGAGACCAGCCCTGGCTCACGTCTCCGCAGTCAGGCCAGTGATCCCCCATCACCCACCCAGACTCACAGCCTGAGAACCAGCCCATTCCAAAGAATCCTGCAGGTCTAGGAGGCGGGCTCAGATACCCACACAAGATGGGGCATTTCTTGAAGTTTGTTTTAAAATCTAATATTTAAAGCAATCTGAAAGCATCAGCCAAATGTATTTCATACCCAGTGATTTAGAAAAAGCAGTGTCTAGACGTTAACAGTCCAAGTTACTAACACCTAAGTATCCTGAGATGCAACCTCTCACGCATATATTTCTTGGCCAACTTTATTTACAGAGCAGACAACTTAGATTCATGTCAACTTCCCCTGTAAGTATTAATTGTAAAAAGGAAATAAAAAGAAACTTCCCCTTTCTAAATCTGTGTCTACATCAATATTTTAAATTTACATATCTAATACAATTTTAAAATCAAACTAAACCAAACCAAATCTGAGGTTAAATTTTGTTAAGTTTCATACCATAATAAAATCTGTCATTACAAAAGGGCTCAGATACCCACACAAGATGGGGATTTCTTGAAGTTTGTTTTAAAATCTAATATTTAAAGCAATCTGAAAGCATCAGCCAAATGTATTTCATACCCAGTGATTTAGAAAAAGCAGTGTCTAGACGTTAACAGTCCAAGTTACTAACACCTAAGTATCCTGAGATGCAACCTCTCACGCATATATTTCTTGGCCAACTTTATTTACAGAGCAGACAACTTAGATTCATGTCAACTTCCCCTGTAAGTATTAATTGTAAAAAGGAAATAAAAAGAAACTTCCCCTTTCTAAATCTGTGTCTACATCAATATTTTAAATTTACATATCTAATACAATTTTAAAATCAAACTAAACCAAACCAAATCTGAGGTTAAATTTTGTTAAGTTTCATACCATAATAAAATCTGTCATTACAAACACGAAAAATTCTTTGTCAACACATAAATACACTCACACATACATATCATTTTTTTAAAAATCTAAAACCCAGTTTTTTAGGTAATTATTAACATAATTTAGTTAACATACCATAGACTACAGAAAAAATCAAGGTCTTTTAGAGAAAAGAAACTATGTCACTTAGATATTCAAAATAACCATTAAAAATGAAAGGTTTTATTTTGTCATTTCAAGCTGATCAAAAATGACTTCGATATAATCCACCCCCCCCAAAAAGATATTCAAAGATATTTTACCTCTCCAGTGTCTTAGTCTCAACACAAGCCCCTCCCTTCCGACCTTCTTTAAGCAAAGCCAATACATGGAAAAATGAAATCATTTTTGAGTTTCACATTGTTTCTACACCCAAACACATAGCTGCAGCCTGAGGTAACCCAAAGGCAAAATGCAGTTATCTGAGTAATCACTAATGCAGTAATCTCTAAATACACACCCTGATTATGTGGAAATCTTTTTTTATTCTTCTACAGGCTCCACTTCCCTGGGTGGGGGAGAGGCGTCCACTGGGGCCGGAGTGCTCAGGGTGCTTACCTTTTTGGCTCTTTGGGCTATGTCTGGTGTTCTTGTAAGCAGCTTTTCAATCAGGTACTCTCTGTTCTGCAAAACAAATATTCCCACGGTTTGACATCACATACGACACACTGAAATCCATAGTGATTTTAAAAATAGCAGATTTACTTGGGTTTTTAAGCATGTTACCTTGGCTTTCTGGAAGAATTTGCATTTTAAAAGTTCTGCTGCTGTGGGCCTGAAAGATCAATAATAAATTAGAGTTGAAACAATGATCACTCAATAAAGACACTGCCTCGATGAAACAACTTAATCCTAGAGTCTTTCTGGAAGACCAGTTTCGGGAATAGCAAACCACAGCTAAATTCTTCGTAAGCTGGCACCAAATAAACTGGCGCCGATTTTCCAGTTCTTTTCAAACACCTCTACTGCAAAACACACAAACTCCTGTAAGTTAAATATTTGGGGCATGATCAACTTTCCATCCTCCATCCTTACACTTCACTAAGTGAATGCAGGGTTTCTGAAAGGTGGCAGACGGACATGTCTGTGAGCTAAATCCCTGTATTTATTCAGAAGCAGTACAGGCGGCGGTATGACCCTACCAAGGAAACTATGTCCACGATGTTCTACGACTCTCCATGAGCAGCGGTGTCTGCAAGGGGGCCATGCATGTGTACAGGCTCTATCCACCCACCAAGTCACCCTGTCTCAAGTGTACTTGGACTCCTGGTTTCAAGGGAATGTAAGTGTGACAGAGGCTGACAGAATGCAAAGTCATTTAAAAGCATTACGAGACTAGTCTGATGGTTCCCTCATGTGTCACTTGTTTCTCCATCCTGTATTTCCCATAAACTGACAGCTGGGTCTGAAGGCCTGGCTAGGTTGACACAAGTATTTGGGCGAAGAACACTTCATAGACGATGCACATTGTAATTACTGCAGCGCTGGGAGGCACATTTCACTGGGACAGATGTGATGCTGAACCACTTGGTCCCCAGGCCCGAGATCTCTCCAAGGTAAGTTTGCCCCACTGCAACTGGCAAGTGTCCCGTTAGATAATACTTTGCCATGATATGCATATCCTGTCCTGGAGAATCTTTCACCTGCTAGTTTTAGCATCTTTGCCTTAAATAATTATTTCATTGGAGGTGGCAGAACACTGATTTTTCTATTTCTATCATTCCTTCTATATTAAATAACTGGCACTCTTCCACGAAGAACCACTTCCTTAATCAATAGTTCCTGCAGGCATGCAGAAAGAATCACATAAGCCTAGAGGACAGACAGTCAGCAAGATAACTGGGCTGTTCTCTTTAAAAAGTTGGTGTTGTAGAAGAAAAGGGGAGACGTGAGGGGACTGTTTCAGATGAAAATAGATTTACACATAAAACTAAAAGCAACGTGTGACCCTCTCCTGAGTTTTGAATTTTAAGAGGAGAAGAAGCTATAAGAGACATTTACAAATAGAGATGGGTGAATGTGCTAGGCAGTGGACAATTTTAGAAATTTCTGTTCATTTACTTAAGTGTGGAAAAGTATTTCAGTGATGGAGAGATGTGTCTTTATTTGGAGGGAATGCATGCTGGCATCGTAAGTTTGTTCCTTGTTATCTGTTCAGCCAACAAAATTTAGGTAATAAGGACAGCATAGATGGGAAAGGTGAATAATTGTTGAATCTAGGTGTTTACAAAGATGTAAACACTATTATTTTATCATCTTTTCTGTATGTTTTAAATTTTTCATAATAAAAAACAGAAAGGGGAGGGAAGCCTGAGTATCATTAGGTCTCTTCTCAGGCAGTGATCATCCAAGTGCCTAAGACTACTGTGCTATGGAATCCAAGTTTACAGGGAGTCCTCACACTTGAAGAGACTGGAAACCAGTGCTCTGAACCAGGAAGCCCCACTAAAATGTTTCCAGGGACCCAGCATGCAAAAGAATTAGGGAACGTCATTCAGTGCAATGGTGAACAAACTGTGACAGTCTGCAGGGGCCACAGACTGCATTTCTGTGCAAAGAAATTTTCTCTCTAAATTGTTATTGTGCTTTTCCTCAATTGCAAGTGGAACACTGGTTACAAGTACCTAACAAAGAACCCCAAACGGCCATAGCCAATGCAACCAGCAGCTTCTAATTGCTACTTTCTTTGAGTAACTAAAGGTCTACATGACAGGTGGGCCACACTTTACATTCTGTGTTCCATAGTCCTTGGTAAGTTGATTCAAATTCAGGAATTTTTACCTTGGACCTTGCTTCTGTACTTTGCTTACCAGGCAACTAGAACTAAAAAGGATAACTGAAGTGATTTAACTTCGGTTGTTTTTTTTTTTAAACATGGACTACTCTTAAGAGATCACTGGTAGAGTTTCCTGCTTCCAGCAACTGCAAATTCATCCTTTCATTCTCTCAGTAAGCATGCAATGAACACCGGCTACTTGTCAGGTATCATGCTAGATCCTAAGCACGCTCTGATGACGCTGACAGACATAAACACCACCCTCGTCAGCTTACGATCTGGCAGATAAAGACTATGCTGTCAGGCGGGGAGAGGATGGTCAGAACGGGTTGTGTCCGTGGGAAGGAGACAGCTATTGAGAACATTCAGAATCATTACACAAGGGACTGGGTATGTCTGGCAACTGACGCTATGAAACCAAATTTCAAAAAACCAAGATATGTACAAAATAACCTAGCTTCAATTTTTTTTAATGAAAAGAAAAGAAACCTATGAAAATTAAGATGACGAAGGAACTCAAAGCCACTCTTTTGGCTGAAATCCTCCACTCTCTCTGGTCAAACGGCTTTCCTGGTGGCTCGGACGGTACAGAATCTGCCTGCCATGTGGGAGACCTGGATTGAATCCCTGGGTTGGGAAAATTCCTGGAGAAGAGAACGGCTACCCACTCCAGTGTTCTTGCCTGGAAAACTCCATGGAGAGAGGATCCTGGCAGGCTACAGTCCATAGGGTCGCAGAGAGTCAAACACGACTGAGCCACATACAATTTCACTGTTTTTCTGGTCAATACTGTTTTGACACAGTCTCCTGGCTAGTCTGTCTGCCACTTCTCCCTTCCTCATTCCAACCCACCATCCACACTGCTCCCTAGCTGGCTTCTAAACAAAAAATATTTTCTTATCCCTCCTAAAGGATTTTAGTGGCCTGAGATCCCAACTCCTCCAGCCTCACTTCCCATCATGCCCCACGCCAACTTACCCTCCATACACAGTGCCGGTCTCACCCACGCCTTGCTCTTTCATGACAAAGCACACTGCTGTGCTTCAGAATTGTTTGTAACCAACTGGCACACCCTTGCTTATCCATCAAGAACCCACTTAAATGGCATCCATCTTCAAAGATACTTCTCCCAGCTCCTACAAGCAGCATTCATTGCTCACACACCAATCCACCCACACTCATTTTGCTATCTGTTTCTGTATCTCCCTGCCTCCACCTCACTAGGTTACAAAGCCCTTCCAAGGAAGGGACCACACAGTGTTCACTTTTTTGTATACCCAAAGCCTAATACAGACCACAAAAACTGCTATACTCAATTTCATGCCAGAATCAAATACGGGGTAAAAGTGATGCTACTAAACATCTAAGCACCAAACTACAACTTCTGGAACTACAGTTAGTACCAAATTTGAAGCATCTATTCAATATAGTAGAGAACAGAAGAATGATGTAATGAAGACAAAACTCAGGCTAACAAGAAACAAAAGGAAAGAGGTGCATCTGCGTGCAATGAGGAGGAAAGTCACAAATGCCTTCCTTTAAATGCCTTCCTTTCTCCTCTAAACCCCTACCTCCTTGCTTCAGTTCACCGAGGTCAAGTGTAGGACCCATGTAAAGAGAAGGCTGGGAAATGCAAGATATACCTGGAGATGAAGGAAGGCAAAAGCAGAAGCAGGCAGCAGAGGATGAGATGCTTAGATGGCGTCACCAACTCAAAGGACAGGAATCTGAGCAAACTCCAGGAGAAGTGGAGGGCAGAGGAGCCTACAGCATGGGGTTGCAAAGCACTGGACATGACTGAGTGACTAAACAACAACAACAACCCGGAGATACAGGCCCAGGACTGTTTCCTTCCCCAGCGAGGTCATTTCTGTGGTCATCAAGACTGTCAAGGGGAAAAGCATGCTGAAGAGAAAACTCTGTTCTCTGAACTTGACTCAACTTCATCAACAGACACAGAAGCACAGTGACATGAGAAATGAGAAGTCGTTTAAAAAGCCACATTCTTTTTTCAATAGGGTTAATATTTAAATAACAGGTAACCTCGACTCTATAAAAGAGAAGACCTAAATAGCAGATCCCTTTGTAGTTGAAGGGATATGCCAAACTACCTCCATAACAAGTCTGGAAAAGTGGAAGTAGGAGGAATGGTGAAAATGAGCAAGGGAAGAAAGCGAGAGAAGGTGTGAGAAAAATCGAGACGCACGCTGCCCATTGGATTTTAGGGCTTCCCTAAGTTTTGCGTGTTTTACTCTTATATTATAGAGATTACTATGTATGTTATAGAGATTACTCTGTGTGTGTGTGTGTGTGTGTGTGTGTGTGTGTGTGTGTGCGCGCGCGCACGCGCGCGCTCAGTCGTGTCCAACTCTTTGTGACCCCATGGACTGCAGCCTGCCGGGCTCCTCCGTCCATGGGATTTCCCAGGCAAGAGTACTGGAGTGGGCTGCCATTTCGTTCTCCAGGGGACCTTCCTGACCTAGGGATCAAACCCACATCTCCTATTTTGGCAGGCGAATTCTTGACTGCTGAGCCACCTGGGAAGCCCATGGAGATTACTAGTGTAGGGTTAATGCAGGAACCATCAATGCTGCCTGCCTCTTAGCTGAGTACTACAGCAGAAAGAATTCTGCAAGCATTGTTATGTCTTACAAGGCCACTAACAATTATCAGGCAATACAATATTACAAGCAAACACCATATTACAAGAAATGCTAAAATGCTATACCAGCAATTGTAATGAGGTCCTAGGCTTTGAATAATGATTCAATTTTAAATCCTTAAAAACAATGCGGAAGGAGTCTGCAAGCACCAACATTCTCAGAAGAAAATCCCTTAAAGGATTCAAACACATGTGGATAAGCCAGAGTCCACCAAGACTTAAAATAATGTTTAAAGGATTCAGGATGAATCTGATACAGTTTAAATAGCTCTGAAACTTTGTATTTTAATGCCTAACAATACACTCACCTCCTGCAGAGCTGTATTTCTCACCCTGCCCCCACCAAAGAAATATTTAAGTTTTATTTGTTTCCAGTGGATTCATCTATGCAACATCTACTCCTTTGTGGATGGAAAAATGTGCCCAAAAAATGCTAGTTATTTTTATAGTTGCCATCCATATGAAATATGTAGCCTCTAAGAGAAAGGATTTTTTTTTTTAAGAATAGCAAAATGTTCTGCTATGCAAATATAAGCAAATCTCTGTCTATGCAAATACAGGGCACAGACTTGGATGAGGCAAAGGACTCTGACACCCAGCTCTCTGGCAAGGGGAAGTTCCAAGAGTTCTTGAGGTTGACAGAAAGCACAGCTCCTTCTCAGCTAGCCTGAGGGCTCTCACACTGCAATGATGCCATCCTGGTCACTGTTACCCAGTGATATGTTTTCACTCATTGCTAAAAAAAAGTCACTCAGTAAAACCAAGGTGTTGGTACCAGTTAACTGCTTTTAGACTACACATAGAGGGTCTATATGCTGGCAACAAAAATAAATATAAAGATCAAAACTCCTGCCTTCACCCCCCTCTCAACCCACTACAATCTGGTTTGGCTCTGAAATTCTTTTCAATGAGTCTAAATCACCCCCAAATTGCAAGCTCCCCCATTGCTTGCAGGTGTTCAAGAAATACCACTGAGTACATAATGCAGACCAGTCACTGTTGACAGAAAGACAGAGAGGCAAAAAGATAAGAGACTCAGACTCTCCTTCTAAAAACCTAAGAAACTCATGAGGAAATTGGACGTGTAAGTCAATTAACCTACTTAGTGCAATAAGTGCTTGCTACAAGAGACAGATCTTCGAATACTGTAGGAAACCAGAAGTTGTGATGACTCCACTAGTCAGGAAAAGAAAGGCAAATAATGAAGAAAGAAAGAAAATGGCAATCCCAATTTCAGGGATACTTAGAAATACTCAGGCACTGTGTTCTCTGCTTTAAATGCATTATCTTGTTCCATCCTAATAGCAACGCTAGAACCTGATGTTATTGAGCCCATTTTACAGACAAGGAAACTGAGGCATACAGATGATGAGGAAGAAGGGCGAGGACGCTCACCCAAATGTATCTAACTTTGAGAACATGGGGCCTTTGAACAAGGCGGTGAAAGATGGGTGGAAAGGAGAGAGGAGAAGAGGAAAGATATTTGGACAGCTTAAACAAAGGCAGAGAAGACGGAAATATTCACACTTTCAGACTCACACAACAATTAAACGTTTACTTATTAATTCAGTCATGAATACATATTTTAACTGCATTCTATATAATAAATAATTCAACAATCACAATACTGTTTTTTTCCACCCTCACATCTCGCGAATCATCTTTACCCAAACTTCCTACACTGTGTTTTTTTCATTACACGAACGAAACACCTGGGAAGTTTATGCACCACTAATACCCTGTTATAGAGGACAACTGTACAACAGTGCAAAGATTATGTCATAGAGAAAATACCTTTTAAAAAGTCCTTAAACTATTCATACTTTGTAAATCAATATTATTACTAAGAGAGTACTTTGAGGGAAAGATTTAAGAATTTGAATATCTGCTGTACAGGTCTTTTCTAACAGTTTTGTTGTTATTGTTTGGTGGGTGACATTTGAGGTCATATTAACAAATTAAACCTGGAAACACTTTCAAGATTATTGAGAAAAATAGATGGAATGTTAAATATAAAATATGAAGGTCTATTTTGACAAAATTATGAATCTCCTAAAGGGATATATTTTCCTATCAGTAAGTACACTAACAATTCTGTGTATGTTCAGTCACTCACTTGTGTCTAACTTTCTGTGACCCCATGGACTGCAGCCTTCCAGGCTCCTCTCTCCACGGGACTATTGAGGCAAGAATACCGGAGTGGATTGCCAAGTTTCTTCCTCCAGAGGATCTACCTGACACAGAGATCAAACACGTGTTTTCTGCATTGGAATGAGGATTCTTTACCACTGAGCCACCTGGGAAGCCCAACAGTTCTACCCTCCAGAATCTTTTATCAAAATAGCTGGAATTGTGATTACCTATCACTACCACTAGGTGGGATCTCAACTAAGAATCACAAAGACCATCAGTTAGAATCTAGTGCTAAAAGGGAGGACAAGCTCTTCTCTCAGTGGGGTTTAAGAGGATCAAACTCTGTTTTCCTTGCCAAAAACTTACGTTTGGAGATGACACCAAATAGGAAAGAGGAAAATAGCCTTGCATCCCTGTTACAATAAATGATTTCAAGGTGCTTGACAGCAGAGTCTTTGAACCTGGCTTCATGAGAAGGGTGACTGACATACCGAAGCTTCAAGACAAGTTCAAGGGCTTCCCGGATAGCTCCGTTGGTAAAGAAGCCACTTGCAATGCAGGAGACCCCAGTTTGATTCCTGGGTTGGGAAGATCTGCTGGAGAAGGGACAGGGATCCACTCCAGTATTCTTGGGCTTCCCTTGTGGCTCAGCTGGTAAAAAGACTGCCTGCAATGCAGGAGACCTGGGTTCAATTCCGGGTTTGGGAAGACCTCCTGGAGAAGGGAAAGGCTACCCACTCTATTAGTCTTATCTGGAGAATTCCATGGACTGAACATGGGGTCACAAAGAGTCAGATATGACTGAGCAACTTTCACTTTTTTCTTCTTTCAAGGCAAATTCAGTGAATGTAAAAGAGGTCACTACAAAGAACAGGTAATATAATGCAAAGTGTGTTTATTCTAGAGAAGGGTAGCCAACTTAAACAGTAGATCACCATGTACAAGAAAAAGGCTCAAGTTTCATCAAGAACTTAAAAATAAAGGAATCCTTCGAAAAGCAGGTCCTCCCCTGAAAAAGAAAGTTCCAGAGGAGAAGCCAGTTTCGACATTTTGGAATATGAGTATCAGAGTGCTGGATGGACGAGGGTAGCCAGAAACTTCTCAGCAGCCTCTACAGGTGTGTAATCCATTTAACGGTGTGTGAGGTCAAAGCCCCACACTGCCAAGCACCACCAAGGGAGGCGATTCAGCAAAGGAGTGTGCTCCCTTCCTGTCATGAACCTTCTCTAAGTGGCAAAGGACACTGGGCTCTACTCTTCACTACCCAGGATATTTTAAAATCACAGAAAAGGAGAAGGAAGAGACTCAGAAAACAGACATACCACAGTGCAGGGCAATAACCCAAGACTAAAGAGGAAATACTAAAGTTAATTTAAAACCATTTGCTTCTGTTTATATGATTAATCTTTTGAATGTAAAAATGTTAATCTTCTTTACTGATAATCTTTTAAAACAGCACAAACAACTTGTTCTGCAACTCAGAGGAAGCTCATGCAAAATTCAATAGCTCTGCCTGGTTTAGACTGGAGCTGGCAGGATATTCAAATCCTGAGAGGTCAGCTCAACCTCACAGTGCAGAATATTAGCTCAGCTTCTGAATGTGCCGCTGCCAACTGCTTCTGATTTCTGTTTTACTTCATTTCCTTTGCTGACAGAGCCCACACCTAACAAGCACAGCCAATCTTATTAACACTGAAAATTTCCCTCTGCCTCTCCCTGGTCCTCGCTCACTTCTGTCCCTTTCAGATCCAAGCTTCTACTAACTGGCTGGAAATATGGGGACCAGAGCTGAATCTCCTTGAACTAGAAGTCTCGTTCGGGCACAGCCTTTGCACCATCCACAAACCATGCTTGTCAGGACTCCACCCAGCCACGGCCACTCACTCGGCACTCTGTTTGACATACCTTTTGGAGGGATCCTTCTGAAGACACAGTGAAAGTAACTTTCTAAAGGACTTGCCATACTTTTTCATCATCTCCTTATCCTCTACTCCCGTTTCCAAAGTGGGTGGGTCATTTTGCAAAGTCAACATCAACACCTGCAGCAGACACAAATGGGAAGACACAATCTCAGGACAGGCACTGCTTGCTACAAATGGGTTTTTTTCATCAAAGTCTCAAAGACCCTCCTCCAGTAGGTACACATTAAGTGCTTCCCCATGATTTTCATTTTCTAGAAAATGTATATTCAAAGTATTCAGCTCCCTTTGCAAAGCTGTTCATGTGCCCTTTAACCTTTTTTGTTATTCCATTGACAGAACTTAGAAAATCTGCTCTATGTGTTAACGTGATCTCCCAAAGGGGCCAGGACAGAGCTTCCTGGGAACCGGTTCTCACACAGCCTGCGGGAGCACGTAGCCTCACAGCACCAGCACCAGCTTAGTGCAGACAGGGGCTCTGTCTGGGAAAAGGGGGCAGTGGCGGGGGAAGAGAGAGGCCCAGAGCAGCAGGGAACGTTCATGTTTACAGGTCGTTCCTAAGTAAGGAACTGCAGGTGCTCAAGGCTTCTGTAACACATTACCAGCCTTAGAAATAAAGCCACAGCATCCCAGGAGGTAACACATGATTTCCTTCTTTTTCTTAACGAAAAAACATACAGAAATGCTTAACGGCTTGGCAAAACTGAAACACTGAAAGATGGTCAGGATACAGTTAAGTTAGTTAGTTATGAGCTGCTAAAACCCATAACCAGGACAAAAGGCCATGCTGCTTCTGGAAAGGGACAAAACTAAATGAAAACACAGTTTTCACATGGGAAAGGTAAGAAAATTCCACTCTTTCACACTAACATCAAAATTATTTGCTAAAAAAAAGAGTAGACTTTGTAGCAAACTATTGATCTATAAAATGAAAAAAACTCATTAATGCATAAATCAGCCTTAATTTATGCAAATGCTATAAAGCCAAGACTCTTTTCAAGTGCTTTCAGATGTGGGAAAAAATGAAGGATTAAAGTGACAGTTTATTGTTTGTAGAGGATAATAGCAATCCAAAGAAAAGTAGAAATCTGTCAGATTTGAAGAAGTCCTATAGGACTTTAGGCTGGGATTAGCAATGTGATGGATTCAAGTGGAAAACACTAAAAAGTAGGAGAAAAAAAAAAAGGCCTAAGAAAAAATAATAGAGAAAAACCAGATAGAAGGAAAGTCCTCAGGGTTATTTCAGTGCTTTTTCCCTGAAACGTCACTTCCATCGTTTACACATCAATTTTAAATTTTCAGCTAACAAAATCAGGTGTGTACATGCAATCCCTGAATCCTATCTATATTAAAAATATGTATATTAAATATAGAGAAAACAGTGTAATCAACTATGCTACAATTTTAATAGGGGTTATCTCTGGTTGATGAGATTAGGGATGACTGTTTTCTTTATTTGTACATCAACATTACCTACAACAAGAATGTTATTAACTTTTTAATCAGTAAGATTATTTAACTTTTTTAATCCTTTTTTTTAATCCTAAGCTTTTCCAATAAAATCCTAGAAAAAAGTTGAAACAAACATACACCATATTCTCTGTAAAATACCTTCATAATTTCCACTCAAGCTATTTCAGCCTCAAAACAAAATCCAGTTGGATAAAACAGTCCTGATACCACTGCCTCAAAACTAACAGAAATGATGATGTGGGTCAGTTAAAAGAATAATAAAAAAATCTAAAAACAGTATCTAAATGTATGTTAGTTCCTAAAAACACCGGGCTCCCTTACATCAGATGAAATGACCAACAGGACACTGTGAGAACAAGAGGGAAATGTTATAGATCATGGAAAGGCCAAAAAAAAAAGGCCTGAAAATCTGGAAATCCATCGGTAAAGATGATATCACTATAATCTATTGTTAGATTTTTCTTGGGGAGTCGGGTATTCTACCATAAAGAGAGTAATGGCCAGCATCTGTCACAGCTATCAACCTCCATCGGCCAATCTGACCACACTCCTCTGTGCTATGAATGTAAAGCAGGCTTCAGGGCTGGGGACCAAGCTGCTTTTATTCCATTCGTGTCCACTGAGACCATCAGCAACATTTAACTCAGCTGCATCCCTCCATTAATTCTCCTTGGGCCTCAGAAAAAAACGACTATGTTAAAGAGAATTAGCGAATGGATTCTGTTAAATCATCCTTCAAACCCGACATGTTATTTCCAAGAGTAATTACTTTCATAGGAGGATACTTGTGATAAGGCGCTGCTCCTGTGGCTAGTTCGATGGCAGTTATTCCAAAACTCCACATGTCAGCCTTGAAGTCATAGCCTCTCACCTAAGAAAGGAAGCAGGAAAAAACACAGTTATATGGCAGGCATGTTATACATGACGGGGGCAGGGGGCTCCATATTATGTCAGAGGTCCACGGTTCTGTGTGCTCAATTTTGATAGTACTTTGCTGAGGCTCAGCAATCGAGAATTAAACCTTGCATGATGCATTCTAGTAAAATGACTGATTTGAATGAAATGTTAGTGTATTAATGATATGTACAACTATACTGTGTCCATCAAAACATTATTATTGTTATCTTTTTACCTGTTCCATGACTTCAGGAGCCATCCAACACGGGGTGCCAACGAATGTTTTTCTCACTTTATTCCGGGTAACATCACCCCCTGTTGCTAAGAAAGCACTTACCCCAAAATCTGAAAGGGAAAAAAATATCATCCTTATTTTATATAAGACATTATGGCTTACAAATTTTGAGTTTATGAACATCTCTATTCCCGGCGGGCCTCACAGTGGTGATGGAGTTGTCTCAGCCATACGCCAGGGCACTCCTGCCACTTGCTGCCCCCTACACTTCAGAGTATGCCCTCATCACAAGTCAGCAAGCCCAGTCCAGAAGCTCAGCATACCAACTTACACTTTCTACCAAAAAGGCATCACAAGTCTTAAGCAAACATAAAAGTTTGCAGTAAAAATATAAACACCTTCCCAAAGCCTTCACTATAAAGGATCTTAGCTTTTAGCTATGATTCATTTTAGAAAATCATTTATAACACTGAAGACGGTAAAACTAGCATGTGTTTCCTTTTATGTTTTTATTATGATTATTTTCTAGCCTCTTTAATTAGACAACATCAATGTTTGGGGGATGGATTTATTTTTTGAAATAAAGGATGAATAATATCCAACTTCCACATTCCCATGCCCTTGCTTGAACAGTGCTCTGTAACATTCTAGCCAAAAACGTAATGGCAAACCCACAAACCCAGACACATAAAGCCAACATGCCCAGGTTTGTCTACAGGTAGCAATCAACACAAACGAAAAGCCCCGTCAGCAAAGATTGTTTTCTTTCCAATGTGTGCTTCCTGGATAATTTTCATAGGTATAGATAGAAAGGTCTGTAGAATAAAATAAAACTCTTCTTGATATCCATCATATACTGGAAGTTCTTCTCGTGAGGGGATAAATTAATTAAACATATTGTATATGTGTCTGTATTTATACAAAAACGGTTTTATATGTAAAAGTAGAGAGGGAACGTTGTATTGTGCTTAGTTGCTCACAGTTGTGTCCAACTCTTTGTGATCCTATTGACTGTAGCCTGCCTGGCTCCTCTGTCCATGGGATTTCCCAGGCAATACTGGAGTCAATTGCCATTTCTTCTCCAGGGAATCTTCCTGATCCAGGGATCAAATCTGGGTCTCCCACATTGCAGGCAGATTCTTTACAGTCTGAGCCACCAGGGAAGCCTGTATTATTCCTACACATACTGTATTTTCAAAGTGGAGAGAACTTAAGTGATTTGCTGCTAGAAAAGACTCTGATGCTGGGAGGGGTTGGGGGCAGCAGGAGAAGGGGATGACAGAGGACGAGATGGCTGGATGGCATCACCAACTCGATGCACATGAGTGTGGGTGAACTCTGGGAGTTGGTGATGGACAGGGAGGCCTGGCGGGCTGCAATTCATGGGGTTGCAAAGAGTCGGCCATGACTGAGCGACTGAACTGAACTGAAGCTTTTTCTAGGTCATGATGCTAACATGGACTTGATCTTAAAATCAGCAGTACCCACATCTCTTGCCTCTCCTGAATTGACAGGTGGATTCTTCACCAGTGCAGCATCTGAGAAGCTCATAGAATTGGAACACCCAATCATTATTAATTCATGAATTTGTGCTTAGATTTTTACTAATGGTTAAAATTAGTTAATAAGTTAAAAGATCAACTATCTAGAGCTAGTACAGACCTATCAGTAAGAGCCAACTCAAGGACAGGTAAATAGTAATAAGGGTACCCACTCAATGGACTTGAATTTGAGCAAACTCCAGGAAAAAAAGAAGGACAGGGAAGCCTGTTGTGCTACGGCCATGACTGAGCGACTGAACTGAACTGAAGCTTTTTCTAGGTCATGATGCTAACATGGACTTGATCTTAAAATCAGCAGTACCCACATCTCTTGCCTCTCCTGAATTGACAGGTGGATTCTTCACCAGTGCAGCATCTGAGAAGCTCATAGAATTGGAACACCCAATCATTATTAATTCATGAATTTGTGCTTAGATTTTTACTAATGGTTAAAATTAGTTAATAAGTTAAAAGATCAACTATCTAGAGCTAGTACAGACCTATCAGTAAGAGCCAACTCAAGGACAGGTAAATAGTAATAAGGGTACCCACTCAATGGACTTGAATTTGAGCAAACTCCAGGAAAAAAAGAAGGACAGGGAAGCCTGTTGTGCTGCAGCTCATGGGGGTCACAAAGAGTCTGACAAGACTTAGTGACTGAACAACAACTAGTAATAAAAATGGCGGGGGGTGGGGGGGGGTCAATACTTCGAAACACTGTAGCAAATTACACAGTGTGAGCCCCTTCACACTGCTCTCACATAACTCTCCATACCGGGCCCACCAGTGACTGCCAGGATGACAGCAA
Organism: Madoqua kirkii; assembly: GCA_006408675.1. NCBI lineage: Eukaryota > Metazoa > Chordata > Mammalia > Artiodactyla > Bovidae > Madoqua > Madoqua kirkii. The sequence goes on from SJYC01046136.1 coordinate 61,967, forward strand.
TTACCAAAGAACAGCATCAAGAACAAATCAAGGTCAAATATTGGCATTTGAGTTAGATCTACATTATTGAGTTACACAATAACACTGGAACCAGTTCTCTAAGTTGAAATCTGTTGACTGTTCCATTTTATTTACATTTAAATGTACGCCACTCCCAAGAGGATTACAACTTCAAGTAAAAGGACACAAATTGACAAAGGGAGTCTTTATTCCAACTGCTACTTTCATGTTAATAGTGAGCAAAAGTATATTCTGAAAATGCCATATACTTTAATTTGCACACATGCGCCAAACTCTATTTTAACTCTTACATTACAGTCAGAGAAAAAAATCAAAGTTTGTGAAAAGAAAGCTCTAAAACCACTGAACCAATCAATCTCTTGCAAGTAGCAGAGATAACGTTCATTCTCTTACAGGAGAGCTAGATGGAGTTATTCATTTGTAAGTATCTTCCATATTGGCTGGAGGAAGAGACAATACGAGATAAAGCTTTCCAAAATATAAATTTCAACTTCATCTGTATTTCTGAAAAGAAGTTTAAAAGTGAACCCAACATTCCATTTTTATTAAACTAATTTTTAAATATGATAATATTAAATAAATACATACCATCTGTAAATAATTAAGAATATGGGTAGAAGTTGCTTTAAGGAAAAATAAATTCTTTTCCATGGAGCTGAAGCAACTGTATACCCAAATAAACATATATCTTCCTAAAAGATATAATCTAGATAAAAATCCATTCTTAACATTAATTTTTTAATTCCTTAAAAATACCATCTGATTAGACCTTTTTAAAGCTCCAAAAATAGCTGAGAGAGATGTACACTTGTAGTTCATTACTGACAATACTTCTTCAAAGTATTTTTCTGATTCACATATGTACTCACAAGCCTCCGCTTAGAACACTCCCTTTTAAGTTATAAACAGATCATTAAATGTCTTAAAATCTCAGAAGAATTCCACAAGCAGAAAACACCAATCCTAACATCTGCTCACCCTATGACAACAAAATAAAGGTACAATTCGCTCCTAAGTACAGCCAATGTATATAGAGAAAGATTTATATGCACTGAGAAAGAGAACTTTTGGACCGAAGTATACAGCGTGTGTAAACAGGAAGGCAGGTATACTCCGTGTAGACGGCTCACCTGAGACAAGTGGAAGGAGGGGGTGGGGCACTAACAGTGAAGAGCGTCCTTGACTGCTGAGAGAGACCGCTAGACAGCTCAAGGGAGTGGAGCCAGATACACGTGGGTCAGAAGCCACCACCATTTCTCTGGCAACGTGGAATCAAAGGCTACACGTAAAGTTCACCAGCCTCCAGGAATAGCTGCATCTCAAACCAGAAAGAATGCTGCCATTCGCTATAACGAAAGGCTCTCACGTCTTTTGAATCCATCCATTTCTCTCCTCCCCACCGCTCTTGCTATGGTTTAAGCCAAGATTCCTGTGGCTGCCTTCAAATTCACCAGTGGCCTGCTTTTCCCAGATCTAGCCTCTAGCAACCAGGCCCTTCTATGTCACAGACCTGGAGGCTCCTCAAAAGTCTTAAAGGCTCCCTGCTCTCCCAGGATCAAGTTAGAATCCCTCAGCACAACACGTTAACTCTGACTGCCCTTTCCTCTCCCACCTCATCTATCACTACTCCCAAATTACGACCTTGAGCCTGTGCGTGCTTGCTAAGTCACTTCAGTCATGTCCCACTCTGTGCGACCCCATGACCAGAGCCCACCAGGCTCCCCTGTGCATGGGATTCTCCAGGCAAGAAGACTGGAGTGGGCTGCTGTACCCTCCTCCACAGGGCCTTCTCGAGCCAGAGATCAAACCCAAGTCTCTTAAGTCTACCTGCGTTGGCAGGTGGGTTCTTTACCACTGGCACTGCCTGGAAGTCCAGCCTTGAGCCGAGCCCTCCTAAACTACCTACTTTTAATCGCCTGAACACACCATCCTTACACTCAGCAGTGTAGCCTTCGCGCTTGGATGGTGCCTTTGCCTCTGCATCATCATCTCAACACAATGTTCCCTCCACTAAGGGCAGGACCATCAGCAGAGGGCACTCTGCTGGTCCTCATTAATGACAGAACCATCTTCAGCATCCTAGCTCTTGGTGCCACGGGGCTTTTCTACAGCTGCTCTGTTTAGGTGTGGTTATTTCAATATGCACTCATCACCTTTACCTAATTTGTGACGTGCCAATTTCAGTGACTTTGGGAATTGCTGTGTTTTGATATGTGGACGCTGCTGAACCCTGGGAAGGGTATGCAGGGTTTTGGGGTGCTGCTACCTGATCTAGAAAGTGGCAGAGCTGTCAGGAAATATCATAGCTCTAAGGGACCAGGTACAGGATAGATAAGTGGTTAGACCAAACACTAAGCTATTCCCCAACTGTGTGACTCCAGCAAGGCACTTAATCTTTCTGGATCTCTGTTTTCAGCTTCTTGGTAATGCTTGTTTTTACATTATTTTCACATTTATAACACTCCCCTATTTCTTTTTACCATGGATAAAAATACTGTAAAATAACTGTTCAGTTCAGTTGCTCAGTCGTGTCTGACTCTTTGCGACCCCATGAATCGCAGCACACCAGGTCTCCCTGTCCATCACCAACTCCCAGAGTTCACTCAAACTCATGTCCATTGAGTCGGTGATACCATCCAGCCATCTCATCCTCTTTTGTCCCCTTCTCCTGTTGCCCCCAATCCCTCCCAGCATCAGGGTCTTTTCCAATGAGTCAACCCTTCACATGAGGTGTCCAAAGTATTGGAGTTTCAGCTTTAGCATCAGTCCTTCCAATGAATACCCAGGACTGGTCTCCTTGAGAATGAACTGGTTGAATCTCTTTGCAGTCCAAGGGACTCTCAAGGGTCTTCTCCAACACCACAGCTCAAAAACATCAATTCTTTGGCATTCAGCTTGCTTCACAGTCCAACTCTCACATCCATACATGACCACTGGAAAAACCATAGCCTTGACTAGACAGACCTTTGTTGGCAAAGTAATGTCTCTGCTTTTGAATATGCTATCTAGGTTGGTCATAACTTACCTTCCAAGGAGTAAGCGTCTTTTAGGTAGGTCAATAAGCTACTGTTCTCTGCCTTTTAACTGGGCTGAGGGGATAAGAGTAATGATTTTACAGTGGTAGGTATAAAATATAAGAAGGTGATGCTGGAACTTCTCTGGCTGTCCAGTGTTTAGGACCCCACACTCCCACTGCAGAGTGCACACAGGTTCGACCCCTGGACCCCCATTTGGGGAACTAGGATCCCACAAGCCAGTCAAGCAAAAGGGAAAAAAAAATGGAAGGCTAAACTTCCTGACCTTAGGAATATTACCATCAGGAAGGGAGAAGACACAAAACAGACCAACATGTAGAATCAAATGCTGTGCTCTGCTGTCTGTGTAAAAGGAGAGGAGCAAGGCTCATACAGTCGTGCAAGTCTCCACCTTAAAGTGGGCCTTGGAGATGGGTCTGAGATCTGGACAGATGAGCCCAAAAGGAAATGACATTCCAGACAAAGCAGCAAAGAGCAAAGCACAAGTGCTGAGCCAAGAAGAAAAACTGTCTGACAGCTGCAAGGCTCAAAAACCCAAACACCCACAGGAACCCAGACAGAAACAGAAGGAAGGGAGAGGGTCCTGAAAACCAACAGCATGATCTCAATGATGAAAGGCACTTGATAGCCATCTCAGTGGAGGAGGGCATTAGGAAGTCCAGGGCCCTTCCCAGGAGCCCACTGTCAGCTTCTTCTAGATCAAGCCCTGACTATTCAGCTGGAGAATAAAGTTGTCACAGAGGAAAAGGGCCCTGGTACTGCAGATGCCCCCATTTTCCCAGAAAAAGCAAAACATCACAATCTTGATATACTAATAAAATCTCTTGTTTTTGCTGTTTCTGACCACAAATTCAGTATATTAAAAAAAAAAAAAAGATCAAAAAGTAAAATAAAGCAATTCTATCTGCCTGATTTAGCCTGCAAGACTTATCTGCCAGGGACTTCCCTGATGGCTCAGTGGTAAAGAATCCACCTGCCAATGCAAGAGCACAAGTTCAATCCCTGGTTCAGCAAGATTCCAGATGACAAAGGGCAACTGAACCCGTGAGCCACAATGACTGAGCCTGCGCTTGAGAGCCCAAGAGCCCCAACTACTGAAGCAGGCGTGCCCTAGAGCCCGTGCTCCACAACACAAAGCCGCACAACCACAAGCCTGTGCTCGCAGCCAGAGAGGAGCCCTTGCTCCCCACACCTGCAGAAAAGCCCAGGCAGCAGCAAAGACCCAGCGCGGCCAGAAGTAAATTACAGCATTTTAAAAAACCTAACCTGCTGATTGTGTTATGTTTAAAATTTACCCAGAATACTTCAGGATACACCGTGCGACGCTATATTTGTGGCACTGCAACCCAGGTGGCCAACTGGCATTCTCAGCCCAGGGTCTGGCAGCACTTGACTCAGGATGCCAGAGGCAGCTGTTAGAATTGTTTTTGTTGTCCATATCTAGTATAGATGAGTAGGGGCCAGGTGAATGCCCAAAAGGGGCTATCGCTGGGGAAAATAGTCACCTGTTGACAGGCATGATGCATGTTAGAAACAGGTTTTCACTGGTGAAAGTCAAAGTAGTGAGCATACAGAGAGTGGCTAAAATATTTCAGATATACCCTCCATCTCACGTGAACAGAAAGAAAGCATCCAGCTGGCCCAAGTGTAAGCGAAACCCCTAACCAGTTTCCTGTCTAGCTAGATTCTAGATGCCAAGCACAAGTGTACAAGGACACTGCGTCTAGAATGCTGGCATGTCTGCTTCAGGTAAATTTCTTTTTCACCCAGCAAGCCAGAGAACAAACAGGAATCTCCTTGATCTTATGGAACAAACTGTGAACCTTTAGGGTTCTTGCTTGCTAACGAATGGAAAACTTCATTTCCTTAAAACCTGGGCATGACGTTACAGGTAAGAAGCCCACCCAAACCTACCCCTAACGTTTATAATAACCTACTAACATTTGCAAAAGGGAACCTGAAAAAAAAAAAAAGGCTAATTCCACTCCACACTTGGCTGGAGAGTAATGGAATCAACATTTGACAGCTCAGAGCTTCCTAAGTGAAGTGAAGTCGTTCAGTCGTGTCCGACTCTTAGTGACCCCATGGACTGTAGCCTACCAGGCTCCTCTGTCCATGGCATTTTCCAGGCAAGACTGCTGGAGTGGGGTGCCATTTCCTTCTCTGAAATGTATCCAAAATGGGTTGCAACAGATACTGATCCCTGCAGATCTCCAAGTGGCTGGCTGGGGGTTTGAGGCAGCAAGAGTCACAGTAGATAGCAGGGCCCTGGAACCTCTCTTTCCTCAAGGTCTGGAAAAGCCAAGAGGCACTGAGCTTTGCAAAGAGCCCAACCACACAGTCTGAGTTCTAGGTACGGGAAACGGTACTTGATCCTGTTACTACCCTAGACTGCAGTTGCTTTCTCTCCAGTCAAGAGGAGAACTGGGGAAAAGTAATCCTGCAGGGATGTTCAGGAAAGGAGAAAGACTGGACACAGGGAAGACCACAGGCGCTGCCCAAGAATAAAATCAACAGGGTCTATATTTGAACAGAGATACTGTAAAAGGACAGGATGAGAAAAATTCTTAAGAAAAATGTGATAATTTAATGAGTATTGGAACTGAAAAAAAAGGAAAACATAAAAAACATGAAATGACTTGCCAATGACCACACAGCAAGTTACTGAAGGTCTGAACAAAATGCACAGTCCTCCACAGAGGAGATTCAGCCACACCGCCCCAGGCTCCTTTGTGGGGAAATTCAGTATATTCTTCAGTTCCAAAAAGAAAATATTAAAAAGGAATAACGGTGTTAATACTGAACAGCTTCTGAGCTCATCCCTGTGTAAAAATCTAGTTGTGATTATCCAACATAGAAAAACTAGTTTGAGGCTTTCTGGTTAATTCTGAATGTCATATTTATATCAAAAACAATCCCATCATAATTTGGTTTGATTCCGGTTTTGTTTTTATTTTGCTTATGACAGACTCAAAACTTTACTCCTGAAACTGAAATGTACTTCTAAACACCCAGGAACATTTTCAGGGCTGCCAGCATCCAGTCTTCACGAGTCCCACTGCCAACATTGGTGAATAAAGAACATACAAAGAACCACACTATGATTCAAATTATGCAAAATATAGTAATGAGTATAATACAGAATTAAGAAATATTTTCTTAATTGTTAGGAATTGTACGGACAGTTGTTTTGCTTTAAACAATGTATTTAGTTTTGTATATTGTTTTTTTATTGGGTTGGCCAAAAGTTCCTTTGGTTTTAAAGTGAAAATAAGACATTCTTCATTGTCACCAAAAACTTTATTGAACAATGAAGTCACCGTTTTGTTACACTATCTTCTGCCGTTTTCCAGGCAACTTCATCACTTCATTTTCCCACAGCTTTTTATTATTTTGAGCAAATAACTGTATTCAGGTTTTATAGGCTTCCAGGGAATTGAATTTTTTCTCCATTAAGAGAATTTTGTAAAGACCAAAATAAATGGAAATCTGAAGGTGCGATGTCTCGTGAATACGGTGGATGAATCAGAACTTCTCAGCCAAGCTGTAACAGTTTCTGCCTAGTCATCAAAGAAACATGTAGTCTTGCATTATCCTGATGGAAGATTATGTCTTGTCTGTTGACTAACGCTGAATGTTTTTTATCAAGTGTTGCTTTCAGCTGACCTAATTGGGAGCAGTACTTGCTGGAATTAATCTCATTTGATTTTCCAGAAGGAGTTCAAAATAGGGTACTCTCTTTAAATCCCACCATATACGCAACATCACATTCTCTGGATGAAAACTGGCTTTTGGTGTGGTTGCTGGTGGTTCATTTCATTTACCCCATCATCTTCCGCTCCTCTTTACTTACTGTACAGTATCCACTTCTCATTGCTGTCACAATTTGTTTTAAAAAATGGAACATTTTCTTCACATTTAAGTAGAGAATCACATGCAGAAATGCCGTCAAGAAGGTTTTTTATCACTTAGCTTATGTGGAACCCACACAAAAGGACGAACATAACCAAGCTGGGGCAAATGACTTTCATCACTTCATTTAGATATTTTGCGTATGTTGGCTATCTCGCATATGATATGATGTTGATTTTTTCTCCAGAAAATTCACATCTTGACTTGATCACTATCAGCTTCAACTGGTCAACCCAACAGTGAAGCATCATCTAGCAAGAAATCGCCAACATAAAACTTTTGCAAACCACTTGACATATTTGATCAGTCACAGTACCTTAGCCATCACTGCACAAATCTTTTTTGTTTTCATTTCAGCTTCATTTTTAACCTCTCTTGAAATAATAAAGCATAATATGCTGAAAATGTTGCTATTTTTATTTTACCTTCAATGTAAAATGGCTACATAAAAGTTCAATTTGGTAAGTTTTTTTTTTAAATACACACTGATATAACAGCAGTCACAATACAAGCTAACAAAATTATTTCAAATGAAGTTAAAGACAAAGCACCACTGGAGCCTTCTCATGGCAAAAAACGAATGCTTTGGCCAACCCAATAGGAAAATGTGTGTCAATGGTGCGTTCCCCATATACGTTCAGGAAGCATCGGGTGAGCACAATACTGTCCAACTGGAGTAGCTGTAGCTTTAATTTTACAGAGCCTTGATTTAAACACAATACCAGTCTTCTAGTGAGAGCTAACATGGGAAAATATGACATTAAATAGAATATTACATGATCCAAACAACATGAATAGAAAAATTATGTTAAAGGCATCCTCCTCTCTTTGCTAGTAATTCCAAGGTGCCCTTTCCACCCTCTGATTTTCTTGGTGAGAGAGTAAAAACACAGATCAGAGTAAGTGAAGGCTTCAGCGATTACAGAATCACAGGCATGCCTCCTCCAACTGCAAATCCAACGGTCTTTCTGAAGCACTGCTCTCATCACAGCCCTCTCTAACTAAACTCTCTCCCCACAAGGCATCTGAAATAAAACAGGGCAAAATCCTCAGACACAATTCGTCCTGTATGTGGAAGCCAACAGTTTTCCAGCATTGTTCCTTTCTGACTGCGACACTTAACCCATTATCACATCCTTGAGTACTGTGCTTTTCACATTTTTAACTGCCCAAATTACTGTTTCTCAATTTTATTTTTTTTTTAATGTATAATTAAGCCCAGTCTTTTCTACCAGTTTTTTTGCTCGCTTTATTTCTTTTTGTAAATTAAATAGGAACAACTTTTCACTCTCCTGGAGGTTTGCCATCTTCAGTGCGTCATCAGACCTCCAGGCACTAAAAGCCAAGTCTGTGTGCAAACAGCGGGGAAGGGGAGGGGGCGCCAAGGGAAGCATCGCCTCGTGCCTGCCGGGAATCCCTGAAATCAGGCAAGAGAAAGTATGGGTCAGCACGGACTAGACGGGCAGAGAGGTTGCCTCAACTCTTGCAGGGGAGGCTGCACCTCCGGGTTAGCGCTTGGAAAATCCAGGGCAAGAAGCACAGCCCAGGACCCAGGGGGCCAAGGCAGGATGTGGCAAGACCTACATTCACAGTGGCCGCCAACATTCACTGGGCTGGTTTCCTTCTTGAAATAATGCCACTTTGCTCAAAGGCAAAGTTTTCTCTCCAACAGTGGTGTTTCATCGGACCATGAGTATCAGCATAACTAAGTCAGAGGCCAAATAGTGACACACTTGGTGAGGAACACATGGCCCCTGTTCAGAGGCCCACCATGGGGTCCTGATGATTCCCAGTGAGGCTCCATCAAGTGCCCCGAAACCACAGGAAGAGCAGAGGAACCAAGGGGGAGCACCGTGAGTAGGGAGGAGCCACCTTTCTACCCTGACAAGGAACTTTGGAATCAAACAGGCCTGTGTGTGATCCCATTTACACTCCTTGCTCATCCATTTAACTGCTCTGAGCAACAGTTGCACAAGCTATACAATGAGGGGCACAGAACGCATGTGGTAGTTTCTTCAGAATTGTTGGCTGCCTACCCAACACCCACACCCTGTTCTCTACCAGCATCCTGATCAATCGTACAAGAGCGATGTTAATCATGGTGTCTGGTGACTGGTCTGAGGGTCTGCCCTAGTCCTGGGCCCATGGGATCCAAGGGGAATATGGTAGACCCTTGTGGGAAATTTTTCTGCCCTAATACAGAACCACCCTACAAAGGCTCCTTTCCTTATCACATGAGGATGTGCAGAACAAAAAGCAGGAAAGAGCCCGGGACCTCTGTGCCACCCATGGCTTCTGCACCACCCCTGACACTGACTAATGTTACACAGATCGTTCAATGTCCACATCACTCCATCCCTGGACAGCACTCTGGTATTTGTGCCCAAGTGAAGTCGCTCAGTTGTGTCCAATTCTTTGCGACCCCATGGACATGGACTGTAGCCTACCAGGCTCCTCCCTCCATGGGATTCTCCAGGCAAGAGTACTGGAGTGGGTTGCCATTTCCTTCTCCAGGGGATCTTCCCAATCCAGGGATCAAACGCAGGTCTCCTGCATTCCAGGCAGACGCTTTAACCTCTGAGCCACCAGGGAAGCCCATTTGTACCAAAGGCTATTTAATTCTTACAATCCCCTGTCTTTCTCCAGCCCAGCCACGTTTATTTAAACTTCCTGGCTGCTAAGGGTTAATCCTTGCATCAGAGGCCAAAATCGATGAAATCCCCAAATGGACTCGGTAAAAATCAGCAAGAAAACAATTTAGCACACAGTGCAGTTTTGGAGTTTTAAACAGTTCCAGCATTAAGCATGGCTTTTAATGCCAGAGGCACAAATCAAAACAAATAAATGCACAGGCGTCTCAAGGGGAGAAAAACACACTGCAAGAAGTGCCTGATTCACTTTTTGCCAGTAGTTCCTGTTTGGGGCTATGCTTACATAAATGTTCCAGAAATGGAACAATACACTTCTAGGAAAACAGAAGTGAGACCAATCTTCAAAATTCTCGCCTAGATTGTTGCTATTCAAAGAGGGGGTCCAAACACAGCAGTGGAAGGAGAGGGTAGGATGAACTGAGAGGGTAGCACTGAAACATACACATTACCACATGTTAAACAGATAGCTAGGGGGAAGTTGCTGCATCACACAGGGAGCTCAACCTGGTGCTGTGTGAAGACCTAGAGGGGTGGGGTGGGGAGTGGGGTGAGCGGGAGGCTCAAGAGGGAAGGAGCATACCTGCGTATACTTATGGCTGACACTGTTGTGGAACACAACATCATAAAGGAACTATCTTGCAATTTAAAAAAAATTTTTTCAAGCCAGCTAATAAACAGACAGTATTTAAATTTTTTTTTTTTAAGGTGGTGTCCACAGACCAGAAACATCATCACCATCTGGAAGCCACTGGAAGATGCAGAATCTTGGGTCCCACCCCTGACCTAGTGGATCAGGATCTGCACTGTAGGAAGAGCCCCAGCTGATTCAATGCAGCATGATTCAGTCTGACCAGAAGCTCGTCAAGTACAGCCAGCTCCAGGGTGTCCCTCCCTCATCTCTGAGGTGAAGAGAAACACAGAGGTAGAAAGAGAGGGGCAGGAAAAAGCTGAGCACAAAATCATGTATTTTATGACAGGCGAGTCCAAGGTCAACACTGAAAACGACAATCACGTCCTACACAGAACTGTCTGACCCAGTGACTCTAATGTGTCATGCAAGACAAAGTCACACGCGCGGCACAGCTTTGTGGGAATACTCAGGTTTGTACAAAATCGCTTCATAATATATTTACATAACTTATCATCACAATGCTTATTAGCAATACGTCTGTAACAGGTGCTCACTGGAGGTGCCAAGGCCCAGAGGAGAAGGGCTGTAAGTGTCAGCCTCAGCACAGACTTCTATAACACTATTCCTCCCTCCACCACTCGTGAAACTGCTGATATGCAATTGTGTGAGGGTGACGGCATTTGTATCATCGAGGTGGTAACACTGGATCTGCTCTGCTTTCAAGCAAGGCAATAATAAATATGTCGGCATCTTATCTACTACTAATAATCTATTATTCACACACCACCTGTGCTGCTCAGGAAGGACAGATCCCAAGAGAAACCTGATAGAACCAGAGTTTTCTGAAAAACTTGCTTTCCATCCACACTCCTTTCCTGGAATCAGACTCCTGGTTTTCAATTCTATCTATTCCTTCTTGTAAGCAAACAGTACTCAGTGTCCTAGGCTGGTTCGATAGGATGCAGCCCCCACCCACACACGGCATGGTGTCCAAGGCATTCTTGAACAGAAGCTAGGCCCTGCCACATTTCCGGAGCCTGGGACCTAGACAGCCACCTGCAGCCGCTTTGGGCAACTCCCTGTTTCCCATTAATGGGGAGAGGCGGTCCTGACTGTCTTTGAAACATCAGAGAATGACAATTTCACAGACTTTTCTGACAGCAAAATGAGAAATCAGAAGATATCATTTTACTCCCTAAAGCTAGAGTTTCACCTTTCAAAAAAGAAAAACCCACAAAGAAGCAAACCTTCCCGTGAAAGGTGTTTCATGTAGGCAGACTCTCAAAACTGCCATCAACAGGTTCCCTCAAGTGTGCTGAATTTCTAGTTAAAAGGAAAAGTTCTCAGCACTTGTTTCTGCTTTGTAGATGGAATTAAGATGAATCCACAAGGACACAGACAAATGATTTTAACAATTCAACAGAGAATTCAGAGGCTACACAAGCTCCAACGCTCCCCAGTTCCTCAACCATTCTCACAACCAAGACAACGCACACTGAGACAAAACCACAGAGGAAGACTAAGTGGTGGCTAATGTCAATTTCGATTTGGCTCACAGCGTGGCTGATCAACACAGCCAATCAGCCCCAGCACGAAGGAGAATACTAGTTTAAGATGATGGCAAACCACTGATAATCGGCCCATCTGCGTCAGAGCCACTGTACCTTCCCCAAAGCAGGTGGACTTCTGGGGAGAAGTGGAGCCAGAGGCCACACTGGTGAGGCAACAGCAGAAGGAAGAAGCAGTAATCCCAGACCAGCACAGCTGGTTAAGAGCCAGCTTTCCCAAATCTAAAGACAGACATGACCAAGAACTCACCAGGATCAGCTTTCTATCAACTAGGATCATCACAGCAAGCAAAGGAAAACCACCAACAAACCCCAAGTCACAAAAGCCATTCCTCCCCAGCTCCCCAACTGGGGAGGGAGGGATATTGCTGAAAGATGCTCTGGTGAAAGAAGTCACAGGACGCAGGCCTGGCTTTCTCTCTGCTCCACGCCCAGGACCACCCTCTGATTTGAATGCTTTCAAACAGGACTGAGGGTGCCTTAAGTGAGTGAGGTTAATGAAGGGACACTCAAACACTCTGACGCAAGACAGGTCCTCAGAGAACATCTTGTCAACCCTCCTTATTTTACAGCTGAAAAAATCGGCCCCAGGACAGCCGAATTGTCAAAAAGCATAGAGTTAAGAGGCAAACGGGGGAGGGGGTGGGGAGCCTAATGGCGAGGACAGTGACCCGAGGATAAAAAGTGAGTTCTGGGGAGGTCTGAAGAGTAATGAGTTTTTACAACCTTCAGAATGACCTCCAAAGAGGCCACCATCACTCAGTAGTCCTCAATCCCCTCATCTTAAGACCAGCTCAGCTGAGCTGACAGCAGAGGAGAGGAACACCCTAGGTAAGCGTATTATACAGGAATCATCAGTCCTCAAGTCAAAGGCAAACTCTGAAGTCACTGGGGGCTCCTGGCTGGACACACCTGTAAAGACAGGCACAAGCAACTTAGATCAAATATTCATGAGTCTAAATTTCCAATGCAATATTCATATACCTCCAGGCGGCCTTCTTCATACAAATCTCCACTCAACTAGCTCTACTATCAGAAGCTTCTAATAAACCAGAAAGACCCATCTGTACACTCTTAAAAGAGATGGTCCCTATGGGAGATGATTAAAATAGTACAACTCCATTTGCCTGAAGTATTTAAAGCAACAACTCACATCATTTTCAAAGTTTCAAGACAGATTAGTGGAGGATAATGCAATCTTCAAAGAATCTGCAGATTTTTAAATCTGTGATAAAGAGAACTTCACATTTAAAACTCTGAACACTGAGGAGTGACTAAAATATAACGAACATGACAATAAACTCTATTGCTCAGTATTCTTTAAATTTAAATTCACTACATAGTCACACCTGCGCTTAGTGGCTCAGTCGTGTCCAATTCTTTGTTACCCACCAGGGTACTTTGTAGCCCACCAGGTTCCTTTGTCCATGGGATCTTTTTCAGGCAAGAATCCTAGAGTGTGTTGCCATTTCCTCCTCCAAGGGATTTTCCTGACTCAAAGATCGAACACTGTCCCCTATGTCTCTTTATCTGTTGGGCCATCGAGGAAGCCCATTCATTAACTGATTATTACACTAAGTGAAATAAGTCAGACAGAGAAAGACAAATATCATATAATATGTGGAATCTAAAAAAAAAAAATTGCTACAAATGAAAAGAAACAGGCCCACAGACAGAAAAGAAACTTATGGTTACCAAAGGGGAAAGGGAGAAGGAAATAAAGTAGGAGCTTAGAATTAACATATATATATTATTATAATGGGCATCCCTGGTGGCTCAGACGTAAAGAATCTGCCTGCAATGTGTGAGACCTGGGTTCAGACCCTGGGGTGGGAAGATGCCCTGGAGGAGGGCATGGCAACCCACTCTAGTATTCTTTCCTGGAGAATTCCCATGGACAAAGGAGCATGGTGGGCACAGTCCATGGGGTCGCAAAGAGTCAGATATGATTAAGCATGGCACATCATCATCATTACTATATATGAAACAGACAACCAACAAGGACCTAGTGTATGATACAGGGAACTATACTCAACACCATGCATAACCTAAGGGAAAAGAATCTGAAATATATACATATAAAATGTACATAACTAGGTAACTCTGCTGTATATCTGAAACTAACACAGCAATGTAAATCAACCACACTTCAATTAAAAAGTTTAAAACTTTTTAACAACTATTTTTTTTCTAGACCTCAGAAAGCCTGCAGTCATACATAATAATTTAATAAGGACAGTGCAGGCCTTTAGCAGAAGAAAGGAAGGGATGAAGAGAGAGGGAGGGAGCAAAAAGGGTCCTCCTACATGCTTTCCTGAAGTTCAACCCCAGCTCGGTCCCCCTGCAGCTGAACGTGCACAGCTGAGGAAAAATTCCAGTAGGAGCACAGAGCAAAGTGGTTCTCCCCCACTGTGTTCACCCAGTAAGATTTCCTTAGATTGTTGCTCAAACAACTGCTAGCAGCTGTTAAAGGATGAGACACTGCTGAAAGTCTCCCCAAGTACTTCTCCCGGGTGGTATACAGATGGAAAGAAAAACTAAGTTCCCAGAACTCACTGTATACATGGCTCACACTAGAGAGCTCACCAAATGGTACCATTTGTCAAGATCATGAAATTCAGGAAGTCACATGAATTTGTCGCCTTTATTTACATAACCCCCCCTAAAAATGAATAAATGAGAGTTTTGGCATAATTTGCTAAACCATAATTCACATAATTATAAACTTCCTGAAACTCAAAACATATTTTGGTTCCCTATAAAACAATTTATACCCCCTGAAAGATTTTCATTTGCCCTGTACTCTATTTTCTTAATGTCCCCATGTCTCTCAATCCATGGTATAGCTCTCCTCTTTCTTGATTTAATTACTCATTTCATTGCAAGCTGGCTAAGGAAGAGCTCATCTAAAATCAGAGCTGAAAAATGCTTGTTAGCAAACTATCTCAGCCTTAAAAAACGGGCATTATATATAGGATACATGCCTAAATATTTCAAATATCTTCACCTCCCTCTCTGTCGAACTGATATATTCTTGCTCGTTTGAACTTTCAGCTGTGACTCACATGTGCAACCCATCACTGAGCGGTGCTTATGTGTGCAAAGCCAGCCGAGACAGCTCAGATCACACTGGCCAAAAGTTCATCAACATCTGCCACATGCCAGGCACTGTTGGGTGTGATTGAGATGAGCACCATGGCGTTTCTACCGCTGGTAAGCATATTGTCTGTAGGGAAAAGGGGGACGTAGAAACTCTACCTCACTATCCCGTAACAGGAAATCTAGCCAGAGTGTATTAAGAACACATTCAAACTATGAAGGTAAGGTGCTTAATGCAGCAAGGATGTCGGTGGTAGAAGAAAGGCTGGGAAGAGCTTTCTTAAGAAAAGAATGCCCCGGATTGAGTTGGGAAGGAGAAGAAGTGAGCCAGGTAAAGAAGGGGGATCACAAAGAAGAGAAAGCATTGGCAGAAAAGACTGGAAAATCAGGCAGGGACTTCATATGCCACATTAGGGAGCTGGGGCTTTATACTCTCAGCAACAGTTTCAGACTTTACGCCGGGAAATCAAGTGGTCAGATCTGCACTGTAGATTCTTCTCTCTGGTGACACGGAGGAAGTTGATGGAAAGAAGGGAAAAAAAGAGAGCAAAATGTTAAAGCAGGAGGTCACAGGCTGCCTTAAGCCTTGCCTTTCCAGCCGCATCCCTGCGATCTTGCTGCTGCTACTAAGTCGCTTCAGTAGTGTCTAACTCTGTGCGACCACATAGACAGCAGCCCACCAAGCTTCCCCGTCCATGGGATTCTCCAGGCAAGAATACTGGAGTGGGTTGCCATTTCCTTCTCCCACTGTGATCTTCAGCTCAGTTCAGTTGCTCAGTCGTGTCCGACTCTTTGCAACCCCATGAATCGCAGCATGCCAGGCCTCCCTGTCCATCACCAACTCCTGGAGTTCACTCAAACTCATGTCCATCCATTCCGTGATGCCATCCAGCCATCTCATCCTCTGTCGTCCCCTTCTCCTCCTGCCCTCAATCCCTCCCAGGATTAGAGTCTTTTCTAATGAGTCAACTCTTCGCATGAGGTGGCTGAAGTATTGGAATTTCAGCCTCAGCATCAGTCCTTCTAAAGAACACCCAGGACTGGTCTCCTTCAGGATAGACTGGTCGGATCTCCTTGCAGTCCAAAGGATTCTCAAGAGTCTTCTCCAATACCACAGTTCAAAAGCATCAATTCTTCGGCACTCAGGTTTCTTCACAGTCCAAGTCTCACATCCATACACGACCACTGGAAAAACCATAGCCTTGACTAGACAGACCTTTGTTGGCAAAGTAATGTCTCTGCTTTTGAATATGCTATCTAGGTTGGTCATAACTTTCCTTCCAAGGAGGAAGCGTCTTTTAATTTCATGGCTGCAATCACCATCTGCAGTGATTTTGGAGCCCCCCAAAATAAAGTCTGACACTGTTTCCACTGTTTCCCCATCTATTTCCCATGAAGTGATGGGACCAGATGCCATGATCTTCGTTTTCTGAATGTTGAGCTTTAAGCCAACTTTTTCACTCTCCTCTTTCACTTTCATCAAGAG